>WSFP011352674.1:0-34844 GCA_009831015.1 Picea engelmannii | reverse complement strand
AATGAGTTGGATTCTTGCGTGAACAAACTCTATGCAACAGACAAAATGACTTCTAGTTGTAGTATGAATACATGAATTGGTGCATGAAAGTAGAGCACCAAGTGGATAATAAACTTCATTAGCAAAGGCATGGAGCCTTTTGAAGAATTTTGAATGTACATGTATATAATGCACCAAGGACAGTGCATAAATAAGGGGGAGGGGAATGAAATTCCCCTAGGTTGAACCCCAATTGTACATATAAATGTAAATGAACATATAGGTTAGTGAGCCGTGGGTATTGATTGTAAATGTAAATGTAATTATTACATATAAGTTGGTGAGCTAATGGTACAAGGTATTTGGTTCGGTTTTATGTGCATTGAGTCAATGCACGAGAATCTCATACCAAAGGAGTGCACACATTTTATAATGTATTGTGCACCCATGTAAGTGTATGAGGACTGCGCACTAAAGGAAGGGTGCATACCATCTTGAGTTTTGCGTACAATGGAGTAAGTGCACATTTTTGGGGCCATAGTGCCTTTGTGTATATGTATTTTGAGGCTAGAGTGCCTGCGTGGTTATTAAGCTGGAGAGCCAGATGCTAAAATGGCCAGTGAGCCATCATTGTAATATGTAATCACATGCAAATATTAATGAAAACACATCATTGTTGCAGACCGACCATGTAAAAGAGTACGGGGGGCTAAACTCCACTAGAAAGGGTAAGGGAGTTAAGAGTCTAGAAAATGGACTAAGCTAAGGGGGCTTAAGCTGAATGGAATTTTATATTAATATTCCTTAAAGCTAAAGTTATGGTTATGAATATATCATAAGTTTCTAAAGTGGGGACAAGGGGGTTCCTTGAGTGCCATGTGTCATAAAAGGCACATACACATATAAGAGAGAGACTTAGTGTATTTGGGGGAGGATGATTCAACATTCAATCATCATTCTTACCATCCGCTCATGGATGCTACCATCTGTACTGATACATGGTTTTGTTGTAGGTTGAAGAGGCAGGTTGTTAGACTCGTAGTCGAAGAAGCAGGTTGTCAGGCCCGTGGTTGAAGAAATGGGTTGTCAAGCATGTGAGTAGTTTCTCTGGGTGAGAAACTACTTAGAATGGTTCCCTAGTGCGTTGGGAAATAGCTACAGGGATCTGAGACTTCCTGTCTGGCATGTTGATGAAGCCCTAGAAGGGAAGGGGCAGACGAGGGCCTATTGAGCAGAGAAGGGGCACACTTCCTATGGTGGGACATGCATGCGGGGAATGAGAGACTGTAGGATAGTTGTAGCAGTTGGGCACCTTGGACTGAGCAATTCCACGGATTATCAGACCTTAGACTGGTTTAGGATTTCCTATTCCCTGGTAGATTTTAGCCCAAGCTCGGGGGTGGCCCACTACCGAGATTATGAGTAGTGTCGTCTATGGCAAGGAGGAACGTAAGGTCTGCATGCAGTTGGTATTTATTTCATGAGATACTTATTTTATTTATTGTGTGTATAATCATGTGTCTTCTACTATGGAATCTATGTGATAATGATGTTTATATATTGTTATTGTTATTCCGCTTAACTATGTTCATATGCAGAACATTTGAGTAATTTAATTGTGTGTTAAATAGGTGGGGCCCCTTATGTAAATAATGATGAAATATGCTTCTCTAATTTGCGCTCATGACTACATTGCAAAAATGATTCTACAGTTTGAGAATAAACCCAGAAATTCAAGTCGGTTTCCATGTGAAATGGATGAATGATGAGTGTGTTGGCAATTTGATTTGAAAACAAAAAGAGGAGGAACATGTTTGTTTTGATAAGAATCTTGGTTCATTCTTGCTACACATATATTTTGGCATATAGTTATAATGTATTGCACTTATGGTATACTTGCTATATATTGTGGACAATGGATATGTTTTATGGAATGGCAATCCTTCGTTAGTAAGAAATGTGGGACATGTTTTGGTGCTAAGTGTTAAACATACATATAGTACTTATGAGATTAAGGAGAGGAGGGTTGTCTCTTGAAGCTACCCCTATTTTTGAAATAGGAAGGAGGAAAATTGTCTTATCAACTCAATGAAGTGCTCTTAGGAGAACCTTATATTATTCTACTAGTTCATCCCCATCGCCCATACCTATCACTTTCAACATGACATATGCGGGTAGTGGTAGTGGTACTGGAGATTCCTCCTCCTCGCAACCTTCTGCTTCATCCATGATTGGTAGTATCTACAGTCATCAAGTCCCTATTCAATCCACTATTAACCCTGCTAAGATCATTAAGAAATATGGACTTTTCCAATTTGAGGAAGGTGCTACAACCACCCTATGGCACGTATCTTCTCCCTTGAATCTAGCACCACCCAACCACCCATTACCAAAATTCAAGGATCATTTACCTAGTTTATCAGGAAATGGTATTGTTACTACAAATGAACAAATAGTAGCATTTTCTAATGCTTGTCATAACATAGGGGCTAACGATAACGACACTTGCATGCTTTTATTTGTCAATTCTCTCGAAGGGAAAGCTGCAACATAATTTTTTGACCTCCCTCCCAAAATCCTTTCCACCTGGGAAGAATTAGTTTGTTGGTTCAAGTCCACTTATGGACAACCCAAGAGCCCAACTGAGTAGTTAAGGGAATACAACAATATTTCCTATAAGGATGGTGAAACCATTAAATATTTTATCCTTCGCTTCACCAAATTATATAATCAAATGCCCGAACTAATCCGTCCTCAAAATCAGGTTGCTTTCATGCATTATTATAATGCAATATCTTCCCCTTATCATCATATACTTGAAGAGAAGGCTATTGACAATCTCGGTTCCGTACTTCAGGCTTGCCTAGAATATGAAGATAAACTTGAAAGAGCAGGTCTTCCTAAGGGAGACTTGGTCAAGAAAACATACATGTTTTCCATTCTACAGCTCATGAAAGACATGAACAATAGGATGATAGCTTATGAACAGAAAGGATCTTCTTCTTCCTCTTCCCCCATGGCTTCTTCTTCCTTAGCGCCTTTTAGAAACACTAATGAAAACACTTTTCAGCCGAAGGCCATAATGACTCGTAGTTGGTGTAATTTATGTAAAGAAAATCATGACGATAATACCTGCGAGGTTAAAAAGAATGTTAGAGATTAGATCTTTGGCAAAAGGCCTGATACTACGATCACTATTTTAGATTGGGTTGAACCAGAGGATGTTATGGTAATCAATACCAGGAATAAATCTTATTTTGCCAAGGGAAAATATGACCTTCCCCACACTTCTTCAACCCCAAGCTCATCTCCTCAAAGTGCCAATACACAAGCTGTCAGAACTTCGGATAATCAAGGAGTGTCTTCTCCTCTTCCCTCATCTAAGTACAATATCCTAAATCAATTGGCTAATATCAAAGTTGATGCTACTCTTTTGGACATGGTTGTCATCCCAGAACAACAGAAGCATCTTAAAAACTTTATGGAAGGTAAGATTTATACCATAGCCAATCTATTTGAAGAATCAAAAGAAGAGGACTCAATTGTAAATATGATAACTATAAATAAATTTAGGAACCCCGTAAAAAAAACCTTTCTATATTTCAGTAAAAATCATGGATAAAATAGCTCATTGTTGCCTAATTGATGGCGGGTCTGGTCCAAGTGTGATGTCTAAAATTATCATGGAAGAGCTTGGCTTATATTGCACTAACGAAAATTCTAGAAGCATGCTCTCTTATAATAGTTTGCAACAATCAACTATAGATGAAATCAAGGATGTAACCTTAGTTTTGTGCACACATCCCGAGATAAGAGCAACCCTCAACATCTAAGTAATTGATATGCTAGTGAGTAACTACTCAATTATTTTGGGAAGGGATTGGCAAGCCTTAACTGGTGGATACCTTTCACTTGATGGAACACATTTGTTCGTCCCTCGGAACGGAAAGAACATTATATTCCTTAGGGAAGGAAGAATTTCACCATATATAAAGACCGTTCCCCAACCTATTGTAAATTATCTCGAAGAATATTTGGGAGTGTACTCTATCTTTGTTGATGAAGGTGACACTATGCTTGAACCAGTTGATTTTGATGATGGCATGTGGCACATGCATTTCGATGGCTCATGTTCAAACGAAGGTAATGGAGTCAACATCATTCTATATTCTCCCATAGGTAAAATCCATAATTCCTCTCATAGGTTGGAATTTTCTTTCACAAACAATGTCACAGAGTTTGAGGCCTTATTGTTAGGCATTAGAAATGCATATAACCTTGGTTGTGGCCACCTTACAGTTTTTGGTGACTCTGAACTTGTTGTGAATCTTGTACATAAAATTTATTCACCAAGAAATAAGTTACTTAAACGTTATACTCAATTTGTTTGGATGTTGATTTCAAATATGTTATCATTTAACATCACTCATGTTAAGAGAGAACTTAATTCAATGGTTGATAGGTTAGTTGTTTTTGCAGCATTCCCTACCCGACAAATTTTACCTCAAAGACCTGATTGTATGTTAGAATCTCTATATCGTCCTCACATCCCTGATAACGTAGAATCATGGAAGGTTTTCCCGAGTGACAAAGGCATTTGCGCTTTCATACAAAATGAACGGTTTAATCCCAAAGAAATCATCTCTATTGAAGATGACAAATTTCCAAATTTCCAAATTTCCTAAAGGCTTGACTCCTCTCGAAAGTTCATTTTTGTCAAGTGATGTATGCAAAAAAGAAACAGATAAGGAAGAGGAGTTGAAAAGGAAAGTTGGTGATACTATTTCCTTGAATATTGGGACACCCGAATCTCCAAAGATCATTAAATTTGGTGCCCAATGTTCCGATGAAGAAAAAACGAAATTCACAAAATTACTTTGTGAATTTCAAGATGTTTTTTCTTGGTCATATGAGGATCTTCGTGGTTTTGATCCTGCTCTCATAGAGCATGCCATTCCCATCAAGGAAGGGGTAAAGCCATTTAGGCAAAGACAAAGGCTTATTGACCCTATGCTCGAAGCCACTATTAGGAAAGAATTGGAAAAATACTTGAAAGCTAATATAATCTTTCCAGTTAAGTATTACAACCGGGTTTCTAATCTGTTCCCTGTTTGGAAAACTGTTGGCCATATCAGATTATGTGTCAATTTTCGTGTATTGAATAGAGCAAGTGTCAAAGACCATTTTCCGCTTCCCAATATGGAAATGATTCTACAACAGGTTGCAGGGTCTCAAATGATGTCCTTACTTGACGATTTATCTAGGTATAATCAAATCAAGGTAAAAAGGACCGATAAGTATAAAACAACATTTACCACACGCTGGGGAACATTTTCTTATGAACACGTGCATTTTTTATTATCTAATGCAGGTGCCACCTTTCAAAGAGCTATGCATATATCTTTTGATGATCTAATCGGTAATATTTTTGTTGGCACAGGGGCAGACCCAGGGTTCAACGCTCAAGAGCGCACCAACAAAACCCTAACTACCGACCCTTTTGGCAACACCTACAAAGCAGATGAAGTCTCACCCGAGGTAGAGGCAAGGGTGGTTGCAGGACTCAGGTGTCTGCAACCTTAGCTGGGACACAGATCTATGATTATCTTGCTTACAACGCACTTAGCATCAATTATTTCCTAACATACATTCATTAATACACTTCACAGAAGGCACACAGAACCACGACAATTACTCAGATCTAGCACTTAGCAATGATAAATAGGTTATACTCAATGGATTAAGCACTAAGCATCTTATGTATCAAAACAAGCCCCCAACACTCACCTGTGACTTGTCCCAAGTCACTCTTGTCTGGGTAAATCTGCCTCAAAGGCCTCAAGCTTTGCTAGAGCTACTTCGACCTGTTACTTTGCTATTGCTTCTTGCTTGACAAACTTCTGAATGAGTGCATTACTAACTGGTCCTTCTAAGCGCTGTTGTGTTGTAATCACAACTTGTTGCAGCTCTATCCCTTGGTTCTCAATTTCTAAGAACAATTGACATGCATTATCCTGCAAAGGTTGAAGTTGCTACGTTGCTTCCATGACCTTACTCTGGATCATATGTATTTGTTGTTGCACGACGCATTGTTCATGGGACCTCTTCATTTTCTCTATGGTCGGTAGGGCCTTCAGCTGTACCTGTAACTTCTCAGCTTGGTACTTTGCCTCCTGGAGCTGTGACTCCAATTTATGCAATTCAGGGTTCTCAAATAGGTTCTCATGTATCTGCGCACTTCTACTACTTAATTGGTTACATTCTTCAGTGAGTGCCTTAATCCTTTCTATTGTACTTCGACCATTCACTTCTCGTTGGTCACGTTCTTCTTGTGGAGTACTCAGTATAGCTTGGAGCTCTAGTTCTACTACTCTTTGTTGCAGTTGCTGAATGACTTCGGCAAGCTTCATTACTTGGCATTCTATGGGTTCTTCTGCCTTCTGTTCTAAGCCAGTCACAGAGCGAAATGCTCTATTGATTGATTCTTTAATCCCGATCTGCTTCGCGAGCAGCTGCTCCTTTTCTTTATGGATCTTTGCGCGTTCTTTATCATACTTTTCTTGAATGGCCTCCTTCTCTTGCTGTGCAACTTGGCATTGCTCTATGATTTCCTCATGTGCGTGCTTTAGGGCCTGGGTGGCCTATGCTATTACTTCTTCTGCTTTCCGAAGGTGTACTTTGATTAGGTCAGCAATCCTGCGAAGTTGAACTGACTCGTCTCCTACTTCAAGTGTTCCTTCTGGCTTAGGCGTAGTTGAGACTGCGCGGTTAGACTGGAGGGCTCGATGTACTCCTTGGAGCTCAACTTCAATTCTGTCGTACATCGTCTGTTGCTTGGCCTCCTGCTTTTTTGTAATTTTTTCTATAGCTTCATTCAAATTCACGAGGAGAAAGTTGAAGTCATCGGGGTTGAGCATGGTCTTCATCTTGGTCATGGTTGCTTTTGCTTTCTTCTTAGAGGGAGACTTCGAAGGTGACCCTTTTCTCTTCTTTGGAATTTCAACTTTGTCTCCTGGTTGTTGTTCAACTTCTTCTAAGTCTTCGTTGTTACCTTCTTGATCGGGTGTGATGGAAGCTGTCCTTACAGAGCGGCTATCCACATCTTGAACCTATTCAGTTTTCTTCGTCTCCTTTGTCTTCTGCATCTTCTGCGTCTTACTGGGCCCAGGCGTGTCTTGCGCAACTTCTGGGCTATCAATATCTGAAATGTCTGCTGGATCCGCTGGAACAAGGGGGTCCGCCAACCATTCCTTGGTGATTTCTTCTAAGTCTTCTTCAGTCAGCTTATAATAGGACTGGCGCTGTTCCTAGTGTTCATCAACGCGTGGAGTTAGGTAGATAAAGTGGTGGTCCACGCTGAACTTTATCAAAGGTCGTAACCTTTGTAAAGTGTTCGAGGTTATGTGAGGTGCACCCCCTATAGCTGCTTTCAGTTGGTTATAATATCTGTGAAAAATGGCATTTGACTACCACTGCTTGCTCACGTCCGTCGAGTAACACAAGGTACTAAACTTCGCAGCTAACGGTTCAAATGGGGCGAGGTCTGGGAAAGTTGCGCCTTCCGGTAGCTCCCATGCAAAAAAGGTGATCAATATCAGCAGCCAGCTGAAATGGAACTCATGCCCCTGGTCCTGGGCTTCTCTACAGTCAATCTCTAGCTGATTGACCAAATACTTTGCCCAATTCATCTGGAGTCCTTCTGCGCATATTCCGGTGAGGTCCACTATGAAGCCTGATACTTGCGTAGGTCTATTCTTACATACCATCTTCCCTGCTATCAATTGACATGCGAGGCGCACTGTGCCACTCTCGATAGAGGCTACCTTGTAACCTCGCACACCTTTTTCAACATTGCCATACGCCTCTTTAATCTTCTGTGAAAGCACGCAGTCCACAGTCTTCCCAGGGTAGTAATCATGGGGATCAAGGCCCTGCATGCTAACTTGGTAATCCCGTTGATTAGCGCTGGATCAATAGTTATGCGACGGTTCAACCACAGGTATCCTCCATGGTAACTTGCTAGCAGCAATTTCACACAAGCAGTCACCTCCCGATGTCTGCCAAAGTGCGGTATTTTCATGACGTTGAGCAGAGTAGACTGCACAAGGTTCAACGTCCATTACTGAGGGACGATCTTTGGATTACGGCCCTTAGTCTTTGTTAAGTACTTAGATGGTGCTAGCATGCTGTAGGATTTACGGTCTCCTAGGTTGAAGTCACAACACTTTTCAATGCTGTAACCTTGTCTTGATCTACGCGGTAGGTGCGAACTCCTTTCGGTAGATATGCAGTGATTAGGGTGTAGTCAAAGTCTTGAGGGACACTGTCCCTGTTAATCTCACCACTTAAAGGGGGAATGTAAGCAGGTAGAATGGTTGGCACTATCCTCGTGTTGGCTGCGTTGTGTCTATGCTTAGTTCTCACCTCTTCGCCCGAGCAGTTGATGGGGAGGCTGCCACTCCTCTCGATGACGAGGCTTGGACTCTGGTGGACATTTTTCTTTTCGACATGACTCTTTCTGTTGTGCTAAGATCGTCGGACGTGTAAGCTCAGGATCACTATCTCGGGTTGTCAATGGACTGTCGATACCGTAATCAGATAGAGAGTAAAACTGGAGTAATCATTGTTTCACAATGCGGTTGTTCTGTCAGCTCAAGTTCTCGATTGGCAAAAGTGTCTTTCGACCATGGTGCGATGGAATAAGTAAGTAACTCTGCAATAGACTGCTTGCAATGGATATGAAACTTCCATGACTGTTGATCTATCCATTAAGGTGAGGTCCAATGGTCTAATGGTAACCCATAACTACTTTTCGATCCGTTCAGAGCGGCGGTCGAACAGGTATATCGGTTCCAACGACTATAATGTTTCGTCATGGCGAAGTACTCTATGTTGTTGTTCTGATATCTTGACGAAGCTCCAATTCTACAACTCTTGTTGCTGCGAAGTGTCCTCTAGAACCTCTTGTAACCTTACAGTATTAGCCCTTTTCTTTCTTAACTTCCTAGCCTTCTTCCCGGTGAGTTTCATCTCAGTAATTCTTTTACCATTCTGATGTTTATCTTCTATGGTCTTAGTTACTTCGCGCTGTGGAAAATATTTCCTAGGGTTCCTTGATAATACCTCTTTTGTATCAACAATAGGTAACTTGATCTTCTGCGGATCCTCAAGTGTTCTCTTAGCTTCACCATCAGAGGTACCAATATTAAATATCTACGATCTGCTCTTCTATTTTTCAATCAAGTGCACGATCCTTCTGGTCATAAAGTCTTTTAATTCTTGTTTCTTCTATTCCAAAACTTTTTCTTCTTCCCTTCGTCTGGCATGTTCTCTGTCAATCCAGGGTTTCCCTATGAGCATGGTAAATGGGGCGTTATCTTCAACACATTTAATGATCTCAAAGTCTTCATCTGTCGAAGTTCCATTGATAGTCATAGGTATCCGAGCGAGCCTTCCACATAGTTTTACTAGCTTTCCTCTGAAGAAACTTGTTCCTCCTAGGGAAGGGGTCATGACAGGATTTCCTATAGATTCCCAAGTTCTTTATGGCATAATGTTTACTTGTGTTTCTTCATCAAGAGTACAATCAATGTCAAAGTCCCCTATTCTTGCTTCGATTTGCTCCTTTGCTTTGAAGATCTCTGATAATCTAACATGTCGGTGGTCATTCAAGGTATCTTTCATCTGTAGTAATGTCCTTTCTGATTCTTTCTGGGTTTCTGCTATAATCTTGGTCTCTTGATCTCCCTCAGGGTTTGCTTGTTCCATATTTAGCTTCTCAAGCCTAGCAATCATTCTAGGGCAATCCAATACTTCATGGTCCATAGCCTTACAACAGAGGCAACTAGATCTCCTACTAGGGCATTCCTTAGCAAGATGTCCTGGTCTTCTGCAACTGTAACAGAGGGTTAATCCTCTCTTTCTCTTAAATGATCCCCAACTTCTTCTATACTGCACACCAGGATCATGGTAGCTAGCCTGCAATTTTTTTTTTCTAGGATCCTACATCCACTTGTTAGTCCAAACATTCTTTCTATGCATAGGTATAACATATCTATCACTATACTTATCAGATCTATTCATATCAAACTTTATTTCATCTAACAATGCCCTAGTTTTGAAGCTAGGACATAATCTATCAAACATACCTAGATCCATGCTTTAGAAACAAAAATTTCACCTATCTTACTTCTACAGAGTACAAAGCTTCTAGATCTAAGACTTTTAACTATTCTTACCTTTATTGGGGCATAAAGTTCACAGATCTTACCTCTTTCTTCGCAGATCTGGCTTCTTTTCTTCAGATCTGACCTCTCTTTCTTCAAATCTAACCTCTTTCTTGGCTCAAAGCTTCACAGGTCAAACAAAACACTGCGCACTAGGGCAACAGATCTATGCACATAGCTTATTTCACACAAAGATTCTTCTTCTTCAGTTCCCAGCAATCACAGTTCCGGTCCCGGCAACGGAACCATTTGTTGGCATAGGGGCAGACCCAGGGTTCAACGCTCAAGAACGCACTAACGAAACCCTAACTACCGACCCTTTTGGCAACACCTGCGAAGTAGATGAAGTCTCACCTGAGGTAGAGGCAGGGGTGGTTGCAGGACTCAGGTGTCTGCAACCTTAGCTGGGACATAGATATGTGATTATCTTGCTTACAACGCACTTAGCATCAGTTATTTCCTAACATACATTCATTAATACACTTCGCAGAAGGCACAAAGCATCGTAGTAATTACTCAGATCTAGCACTTAACAATGATAAACAGGTTATACTCAATGGATTAAGCACTAAGCATCTTATGTATCAGATCTCACATTCATTCATACACCATCAACACAGAGCATAACTAGATATACTCAATCACATCAAGCACTTAATCGAGAGAGAGATAACCACGTAAGAACAAAGCACATAACACCATACACACAGTTACCATGGTTCACCCCCACCCTGGGGCTACGTCCACAAAGTCTTCTTTATATTATCTTGGTCAAGCAGTTACAACACAGAGCTTCAATGATCCCTACTTCGCACATGACAGAAGATCTGCACAGCTCGCTAGATCCTTCTTCCTTGCTCCTAAACATCCAACTATAACAATCTGCACTTAGCTCTCCGATCTCATGCATAGAGCTCTCTAAGGTACATCCGATCACACAGATCCAAATACTAGCACTAAGCTTTCATTCATACACCACGCAGATGTATTACATTACTATCTCCTTATCTTACTATCTATATTGCCTATTTATAGATTACAAAATGGGCCTAAACGTGGGTAAACCCACAGGCCGACATCCCTTTCTAGTTACATCAACCCAAAACCCTAAAATGGATCTCAAAATAGGTCTTGCTTCCTTATTTTCTACTTCGCGTTGCACTCCTTCCTTGGAAAGCTGTCGCAGTCCCAAAAGTGGTCAAATATGACCAAGTACTCTTCAAAACTTGGTCAAGGGCCAACAATTATACAAGTTTATCTTGATGATTTGATTGTTTATTCTAAAAACTGGTTGGATCATTTTGGTCATCTTAGAAAAGTTCTCATGCACTGTAGAAAGTTTGGCATTTCTTTAAATCCTTCCAAATCTATTTTCGGTGTCACGAAGGGTAAGCTCCTCGATCACATTGTTTCTGATTCAAGGATAAGTATAGATCCCGAGAGGATTACTACCATTCTAAACCTCCCTGCACCCATCTCCAAGAAAGAGGTTCAAGTTTTCATGGGCATTATTAATTTTGTCCGTAGATTTGTTCCTGATTTTGCTGTCATGGTTAAACAAATCCATAATCTTCTGAAGAACGATCATTCTTTTTCTTGGACAGATGATGTCAAGAATGCTTTCCTTGGGATTAAGAAATCAATCAGTTCCTCACCGGCTCTGGTGAAACCGGATCTTGAGAAAGACTTTATCATATATACCAATGCCACCGAGGAAAAGATTAATGCTATCTTCTTACAATGTGATGACCAAAACAATGATAAACATGTATCCTACATGAGTCAAAGTCTATCACATGACAAGATCAAATACTCATATATTGAGAAAAATGCTTTTTCTCTTGTCAAGGCTATAGAAAAATTTTGCCATTTTATTTTGGGCAAATGTACGTAGGTAAAAGTCCCTTTGCCTGCTGTCAAGTTTCTGCTTTCACAAACTTATCTTTCAGGAAAACTTGCACATTGGCTTGCCAAAATTCAGGAGTATGATTTGAAGATTATGACTTCAAAGACAATCAAGGGATGAGACTTAGCCCTTCACTTAGCTTAACACCCTGAACCAAGTGAAGAACTGGACAACCAGGATAATCCTCTTTCAACGTTGTTTTATATTGAAAATCAGAATCTATCTCTATCTAAACATCCTTGGTATAAAAATCCGGTGTATTATTTGCAGTATCAAAGGTGTCCAGATGGGTTGGATCCTAACTAGAGAAGGAGACTCTGCCTTGAGGCTTCCAAGTATATCATTTTAGGAGACCTTTTTGTAGGAGGTCTACTGATGGTTTGCTACTTCGATGTGTAAATGACGAGGAAGCACATAGATTATTACACGAGATCCATGGATCATCAACATCTGTCATTCAAATTGGTGGCCATTTTTCTGCCAAGGATACTACTTTTAAGATCATAAGAAATGGTTATAACTGACCTACTATATTCCGTGATTCATATAAATTTGCAATATCACGTGATAAATGCCAAAGGTTCGCTGGGAAGGAACGTCCTTCTGCCATGCCTTTACAACATGTCCTTCTGTATTTCCCTTTTTCTAAGTGGGGATTAGATTTTATTGGTCCTATCGACCCTCCATCTTCTACAGGGCATATCTTTATTTTTACAGCCACTCATTACTTTACTAAGTGGACCGAGGTTCTCCCTCTTAGACAGTCACATGATGAGCAGGTAGTTTCTTTTCTAGAATCTAATATCTTTTCCAGATTTGACATCCCATTAAGCATCATTACGGATAATGGCCCAACCTTCATTTCTGCAAAATTGACCCAATTTCTGGCTAAGTTAGGTGTCAAACATTTCACTTCATCTGCTTATTACCCTCAGGGAAATGGACAAGCAGAGTCCACAAATCAAGTACAAACTTTACTCCCTTTCATCTTGTATATGGCCAAGATGCTATCATGCCTACTAAGTTAGAGATTACCTCCTTACGGTTGATGTTACAGACTAAAGAATTAAATTCTCCTAATGTTCCCCAAAGGATAAATGCATTGTTAGCCCTAGAAGAACAAATAAAATTTGCCTTGGAGAACCTAAAAAGAAGGTAGCAAATGGTGAAAAAGTATTTTAACAAACGAGCAAAGGTTGATGAATTCAAGATTGATGACAAAGTTTTACTATGGGACTCAACCCATGCTGAAAGAGGGAAACATTCTAAATTCCCAAAATTATGGCTAGGTCCTTTCAAAATCGCTTTTATCCTTGGTATAAACTCATACGTTCTAAAGGATTTTGAGGAACGATTGTTGTCTTACACTACTAATGGTTCCCACTTGAAACATTATGTGGAACCAACTTGATCACTGGTGCTTTGTGTAAACATAAATGTTGTATATAGTCGTTCGTTTTACTGTTTTATTTTTAGGTTTATTGATTTTTAATTTTTGCTGTTGGTTTCGCATGGTCATCAGAAATAGAGTTTGGATCAGTTTTTTCATAATAATGTCATTCTGTAAGTATTTTTTATCGATGAAAATAAGATACACATAGCTGTCATGATGTCCTCCTTTCAGACACCGCTGGAATATCTTTTTTCTTTCAATATTGTTGTAGTATAGTTGGTTTTGTTTTCTTCCTTGTTTCTTCTATCCCTTTCTTCCATCCATCCTGAGATTCAAGAGAATATCAAAAGCATGCTCCTTGGAATTCTAAATAGCCTTATCGGTTATGAATCTTATCCGATTGTTATGCATATAGGACCAACTCCCCTCATAAATCTCACTTTCCATAAGTAATTTCCCGGAATCCCATCTCATCATTTCCCTTAAACCATCATCCCCCCCCCCCTGTTGCATAACTATTCTTTTCAGAAGTTTATGATCACCTACTTCTATTGGTCCGGGAAACCAAACATTCTAAGTTCTAAATATGTTAAGAACATGTTTCCCCGTGGAGTCGCTAGTTTGTTGATGCCCAAAAGCGCAACATGGAATCCCTGCTTGCAAATGGGTTGCAATGCCTTATTACTCATATATATCTAATAATGTGCTAAATAGGCAGGACCCCTTATGTAAATAATGATGAAAGATGCTTCTATAATTTTCGCTCGTGACTACCTTGCATAAATGATTCTACAGTTTGAGAATAAACCTAGAAATTCGAGTCGGTTTCCATGTGAAATGGATGAATGATGAGTGTGCTAGCAATTTGATTTGAAAAGAAAAAGAGGAGGAAAATATTTGTTTTGACAAGCATCTTGGTTAATTCTTGCTACACATATATTTTGGCATATAGTTATAGTGTATTGCACTTATGGTATACTTGTTATATATTGTGGACAATGGATATGCTTTATGGAATGGCAATCCTCCGTCACTAAGAAATGTGGGACATGTTTTGGTGCTATGTGTTAAACATACAAATATTACTTATGAGATTAATGTGGCAAGGTGGGGGGGGGGATTCGATTTTGAATTGGAAATGTTATGTTGGTGGCGAATTGGATATACATGGTTGACTATGTGTTTTATGGAAAATGTTTTAGAAGTTTCGGTGCTCTCCATACTTGGTTGTGGTTGATGGAAATTAATATGATATACTCACGCTTGTTTTGGTTGCTATAGTTAGTATTGCCTCCGTTTTTCTCGGCCTTTGGAAGAATAGTGGTGTTCATTAGCTTTCTGTCATTCTCCTTACAGGTATGTTGGATCTTATATCTCCATTCATGAACTAGAACTCTGCTCCGAATAAAATCATTATGTTGGCTCTTAGAGTTTGCTTACAGAGTGTGTTTGCTTTCTGAAGATTACAGTGGATGTATGTGGGCATTCTAGCTGTGTAAATTACTTTTAAATGGTTTTTTTTTTTCTTCTTGTTGGAATTTAAACATTTCAAGCTCGGAAATTTGTTTGGCATTCCATTATGTTTGAAGTTGTGGTTATGTTGTGCCCATAATGAATGTTGCTTATTATGGTATGATTGTTGGAAAATGATTATGGCGAATACATTCGGTTTCACTCATTTCCTGTGATTAAATTTCGAAGGGTTTTCTCTATGAAATAAAAAGAACAGTTAGGTTTTTGTGATTATTACGTAATGCTACTTCCTCTACCCAGTCCTTGGAATATTTTTGGCCCTTCGTATTATAATTCCATTGTTTGAAAATATATTGGATACTTGTGTGTATTTTTCCTTGCTGCCACTTTATGAGGTCTACATAAAGGTTTGTTTTGGAAGAAATGTGTTTTTGTTTTGCTTTGCAACCCCATTTCAAAATATTTCTCCCATGTGGCTGCTCAGGCCTCGATTTTTTTAATCCGATATATGACAGTTAGTAAATTTGAACTTTGGTTTTGATATTCATTATGGTGTTGACCCGACAGTGGGAAAGATTGGTTATATCCATGATTTTTTGGTTTGTTTGTTATTTATCTATGAGAGATTGGTCGATTTTGAACTTATATGGTTTTGAAAAAAACGATGACTACTAGTTTCGCATTGAGGTTTCAAACCCAGTTAACAAGTATTGGGGTTGTGATATAAATTTTATATAATGAAAGGTCGATGGCTTTATGTTTGTTTTCTCAGCCTCCCATGTTGGCTTGAGGCAATTTGGTTTCAAATGACTTTGTAAACGGTCTCTTACAAAACGTTTTTCTAGTTTAAATGGGCATCTATTACAAAAAGAAGAAGGGGGAAATTAAAATTGTAAAGTTTGGCATTCTTGAAACTTTCATTGGGTTTTATATTGAGCACTATAAAAATTGTTGTGTCTTGGATTTGAATTGTTAACAGAGAAATGTTTTTGGCAAATGATGGCAACGTCGTTTTTTCAATAAATGTTATTTCATGTAATAGAACATTAATCGTCTCATTCTCGTTCATTATCTCACTTTTCGCTCATTATATGCCCACCACCTTCCCAAATACATTTAATTTATCCCCTGTTCTGTTATTATGAATTTCATTTTAAAAATGAAAGGATTAAAAGGAAAAGAAAGGGACTAGATGATTATTGGTTTTGGAAGTTTAGATATGGAGACATTGTTGCCTCTGTATTTGCTTGAACAATATTCATTGGTTGGTTCCCGTCCATGCTACCATTTTTCGCTCATTACAAAGCCCCCCATTTTCCCAATAGCCCTATCAATTCCTGTTCAAATGGAAATTGATTATTGAATTTGAAAATATGATGGATGGATGGATTGCATGTGCTTCTATTGTGAATGATAGAGCCAACTTTTTGATTTTATTTAGGTAGAGTATTGATGCATGGATTGTTAAGAGTTTTTTATAATATGATTGGAATATTGCTTCAGGATGAGTTTCTTTAGCAGATGCAATAATGGCAGAGGTGAAAATAGAGGCAGAGGAAATAATTGGCAAAGAGGCCATAGAAGGCCAAGATTTTCGATACATTTTGACGATGATCCGCAAGAATTAAATCAACTTTTCCAAGCTGGGTTTTTTAATCTAGTTGGCCAAGGAATTTTGCAACCTATACCTGAGAGACCTCCTTTCCAGGCACGTCAAAATTTCTCTAGTATCCATGTCCCCCCTCATGTGTCTATGCAGCCATAACCACCTGCCAATGATGGCTGGCAAGAAATTGTTCATCAACCTGTACCTCATCACCATGGTTGGCCTACTATGTCAATGCCATTACCCCATCCTCCACTGCCAATCAACCCAAATGCCCAAGTTGATCGTGTTGTCTCACCAATGCAGTCCTCTCATGCAAGCAAAAGATTAAAATCTTCCATCCCTGAGCCAAAATTAGATAAAGGAAAAGAGGTTGATAATCCCTCCAAGTATTCTAAAGACTCCTCTGAATCAATATCCTCTCATCTACACCTCAAAGATGATTGTTCCCATGTCTTTAGTGCAATCCACCCACAAGGTTCCCATCAGTTGAAGGCAGTTGCACAACATAAATTAGAAAATGGATCAAGAGAAAGCAACAGTGAAAAGAGGAAAAATGCCTCTCACAACAAATATGGTGTTTAACCTGGTTGATGCTATTTTCTTTTGAGGATAGTCTTTTTATTTGATATGACAATATTTTGGACCACAAATAGATATTTAAATAGAGTTTTGGACAACATGGATATAATGCTATTTTTGGATATAGTCATGTTCTATTTTGTTGATATTAAAATATTTGATTATTAATATGAGGATGGGAGTTACAAGGTGGGTGTTTGAATCAAATATTTGGGGTATTATACTAAATGTTTTGATGATTATTAAAAAAAATGAAAATTGGAGTGACAAGGGGTCCGACCTATTTAGTTATTATTTAAATAGACCCTTATTTATATTATTATTTATTTGTCTCAACTAATTAGTTAAGCTAATTAAGCTTAACAAATGAAAGGTAATTGAACTACCATAACTTATTGAAAAAGAATAAAGGCTCAATCAAATGAAGAGACAAAGAGAAAAAGAGAGAATAGAGGAAGAACTTCGATTATAAGGTTTGCTTTGTACTTGTGAGATACTTCATTTCTGCATTCCTTCTGAGTTTACTAGAAGGCTTAACCATCTTGATGACAACAAGCTCTTATTGAAGGTAGCAGGATTCAAAACTGAATAATATTTTCCAACCGTTTGTCTTTAAAGGTGTATGATTTATCTTTGGTAGTCTGTGTGTTCTTGTATGTTTATGGATTAAATTTTATGACTAATAAAGAATATTTTGCAGAGTCAAGTGACAACATTTTGCGGCAAGCTTATCCAGATCTTTAGCTTCGATTTTCTTTTGTCGTCAGAGTCTTTTTGTATGGTACCCATCATAGGCTTCTAAATCTGACTTTGGTCCCTACCCTCGCAATGGTTTGTAAAGAGAATTCAACCTTGTATCTCAGAATGGAATCAATATAAAATCAGATTTCTAATTTCAGTCTCACATGTGTATCTCGATGATGTGGTTCAGATTTTGTTTTTATCTTTGTCTCTTATCCATATACACACTTATGTAAATTCTTGTTTATTTTTATGTCTTTTACACAATTACATTTAATATATAAAACCAACCTTGGTCCCTCGTACTTAATACCTGTGGATTAAGTGATTGTTTTTTTATTTTTATTTTCAGGCTATAAACCCCGGGTAACATTCCCAACTATCTTGCCTGATCCCAACAAGATCTGAAAATGATTGAGTAAGGTCCCTCATACCTTTTCCATAACATTTATTTAGTGACCATACTAGGGAGATATTCCATATCTCTCTAGTTGATTGTATCACGATTATATTTCATTTTTCTGTTTTATCTGATTACTCTTTGACTAATTTTTTTCCATGACAGTACCTGTTATGAGAGAACCCAATATTGGAAATGGTCTTAATGACCAAACTGACATTTCATTGACTTTATTCAACAATATTCTATAAACTACTAGTACTCATGTTGGAATTGAACACTCTTGGGAAATAATTGAAAGGGACATAAACATACGTGAATGATGGGAAGCCAGGCAAAGGCAACCCAAAAATCATTAGTAACCTCCCATTTCCTACCTCTTCGGTATTTTATTTCATGTCCTTTAATCCTCACATTTCTTGAAGGAGAAGAGAGTTGTCCCCTGAAGCTACCCCTATTTTTGAAATAGGAAGGAGGAAATTGTCTTCTCAACAAAGTGCTCTTAGGTGAACCTTATATGATTCTGCTAGTTCATCCCCATCGCCTACACCTATCACTTTCAACATGACATCTGTGGGTAGTGGTAGTGGCACCATAGGTACCTCCTCCTCGCAACCTTCTGCTTCATCCATGATTGGTAGTATCTACAATCATCAAGTCCCCAATCAGTCCACTACTAACCCTGCTAAGATCATTAAGAAATATGGACTTTTCCAATTTGAGGAATATGCTATAGCCACCCCATGGCACATATATTCTTCCTTGAATCTAGCACCAACCACCCACCCATTACCAAAATTCAAGGATCATTTACCTAGTTTATTGGGAAACGATATTGTCACTACAAATGGACATCTGATAGCATTTGCTAATGCTTGTCATAACATAGGGGCTAACGATAACGACACTTTCATGCGTTTATTTTTCAATTCGCTCGAAGAGAAAGATGCAACAAAATTTTTGACCTCCCTCCCAAAATCCTTTCCACTTGGGAATAATTGGTTTGTTGGTTCAAGTCTACTTATGGACAACCCAAGAGCCTAGCTGACCAGTTAAGGGAATACAACAATATTGCCTATGAGGATGGTGAAACCATTAAATCTTTTAATCTTCACTTCACCAAATTATATAATCAAATCCCTGAACTAATCCGTCCTCAAAATCAGGTTGCTTTCATGCATTATTATAATGTATTACCTTCCCCTTATCGTCATAGACTTGAAGAGAAGCCTATTGACAATCTCGGTTCCGCCTTTAAGCGTTCCTAGAATATGAAGAGCAACTTGAAAAAACGGGTCTTCCTATGGGAGACTTGGTCAAGCAAACAAACATGTCTGTCATTCTACAACTCATGCAAGATATTAACAATAGGATGGTAGCTTACAAACAGAAGGGAAATTCTTCTTCCTCTTCCCCCGGGGCTTCTTCTTCTTCCCTAATGCCTTTTAGAAACACGAATGAAAACACTTTTTAGTCGAAGGCCATAATGACTCGCAATTGGTGTAATTTCTGTGAAGAAAAGCATGACGAGAATACCTGCGAGGTTAAAAAGAATATTAGAGATAAAGTCTTTGACAAAAGGTCTGATACTACAATCTTTGTTTTAGATTGGGTTGAACCAGAGGATGTTATGGTAATCGATATCAGGAATAAATCTTACACTGCCAAGGCCAAATATGACCTTCCCTGCACTTCTTCCACTCCAATCTCATCTCCTCAAGGTGTTGATACACAAGCTGCCAGAACTTCGTATAATTAAGGAGTGTCTTCTCCTCTTCCCTCGTCTAAGTACAATATCATAAATCAATTAGCTAATATCAAAGCTGATGATACTCTTTTGGACATGGTTTCCCTCCCAGAACAACAAAAGCATCTTAATTTTTTTATGAAAGGTAAGATTTCTACCATATCCAGTCTATTTGAAGAATCAAAGGAAGAGGACTCAACTGTAAATAAGATAAAAATAACTTTAGGAACCTAAAAAAACCCCTTTCTATATTTCAGTAAAAATCATGGATAAAATAGCTTATTGTTGCCTAATTGATGGTGGGTCTGGTCCAAGTGTGATGTCTAAAATTATGATGGAAGAGCTTGGCTTATCTTGCACTAACGAAAATTATAGAAGCATGCTCTCTTATAATAGTTTGCATCAATCAACTATAGGTGAAATCAAGGATGTAACCTTAATTTTGTGCTCACATCCCGAGATAAGAACAAACCTCAACATCCAAGTAATTGATATGTCGGTGAGTAACTACTTGATTATTTTGGGAAGGGATTGACAAGCCTTAACTGGTGTATACATTTCACGTACAATATCTACTGCAAATAGATATTCAGTAAATGAACATAAAATATACAATGACAAATACAAACATTACATAGAGATTTTTCCCCTGGAAACCCAAACCGGGAAAACCAAAATATTCTATATTCATTCATGCGTGATACATTGTTTACAATACAATATACATATAGGAGCCAATGGCATCCAAAACCCTAACCCAATGACATGTATTAGTCCACAACCCTAATTCCTTAATTGGAAATAGAAAACCATCGGCAAAAACCATGTGCCGAAAAACCACCTAAATATGTGACACGTTTCTCGAGGTAGAAGAATATAACTACTACTCGTGCAAAGAATATAATACATACCCAACAAGATGGAACACATTTGTTTGTCCCTCGGAATGGAAAGAACATTATAGTCCTTAGGGAAGGAATAATTTCACCATATATAGAGAGCGGTCCCCAACCAAAATTTAGGAGCATGATTTTACAATTATGACTTCGAAGACAATCAAGGGACGAGACTTAGCCCTTCACTAAGCTCAACACCCTTAACCAAGTGAAGATCTGTACAACGAAGATAATCGTCTTTCATCGCTGTTTTATATTGAAAACCAAAATCTCTCTCTATCCGAACATCCTTGGTATAAAAATATGGTGTATTATTTGCAGTATCAAAGGTGTCCAAATGAATTGGATCCTCACTAGAGAAGGAGAATATGCATTGAAGCTTCCAAGTATATCATTTTAGGAGAATTTTTGTTTAGGAGGTCTGCTGATGGTTTGCTACTTCGATTTATAAATGACAAGGAAGCACAAAGATTATTACGCGAGATCCATGGATCATAAACATTTGTCATTCACATTGGTGGCCATTTTTCTGCTAAGGCTACTTCTTTTAAGATAATAAGAAACGGTTATTACTGGCCTACAATGTTCCATGATTCATATAAATTTGCAAGATCCTGTGATAAATGCCAAAGGTTCGCTCAGAAAGAACGTCTTTGTTCCATGCCTTTACAACCTATCCTTCCAGATTTCCCTTTTTCTAAGTGGGGCTTAGATTTTATTGGTCCTATAACCCTCCATCTTCTGTAAGGCATATCTTTATTCTGACAACCACTGATTACTTTACTAAGTGGATCGAGGTTGCCCCTCTTAGACACACACATGATGAGCACATAATTTCTTTTCTAAAATATAATCTCATTTACATATTCAACATCCCATTAGAGATCATTACAGACAATGGCCCAACCTTCATTTTTGGAAAATTGACCCAATTTCTGGCTAAGTTAGGTGTCAAACATTTCACTTCATCTTCTTATTACCCTCAGGGAAATGGGAAAGCAGAGTCCACTAACAAAAATCTGGTTAGGATCATGAAGAGAATCATAGACGACAAACCTCACCAGTGGCACACACTTCTCACTTATGCCCTCTAGGCAGATCATACAACCACCAAAGAAAGTACGAACTATACTCCCTTTCAGCTCGTATATGGCCAAGAGGCTATTCTGCCTACTGAGCTAGATCTTTCCTCCTTACAGTTGATGTTACAGACTGAAGAAATTAAATTATTCTAATGTTCCCCAAAGGATAAATGCATTGTTATCCCTGGATGAACAAATAACATTTTCCTTGGAGAACCTAAAAAGAAGGCAACAAATGGTGAAAAATTATTTTAACAAACGAGCAAAGGCTAGTGAATTCAAGATTGACGACAAAGTCCTACTATGGGACTCAACCCATGCTGAAAGAGGGAAACATTCTAAATTCCAAAAATTATGGCTAGGTCCTTTCAAAATCGCTTTTATCCTTGGTACAAACTCATACCTTATAAAGGATTTGGAGGAGCAATTGTTTTCTTATAGTACTAATGGTTCCCACTTGAAACATTATGTGGAACTAGCTTGATCACCGACGCTTTGTGTAAACATGACTGTTTTATATGGTCCTTTGTTTTACTAGTTTTGTTTTTAGGTTTATTGAGTTTTAATTTATGTTGTTGGTTTCTCATGGTCATTAGAAATAGAGTTTGGATCAGTTTTTCCATAACAATGTCATTCTATAAGTATTGTTGATCGATGCAAATAAGATACACACAACTGTCACGATGTCCTCCTTTGAGACATCATTAGAATAAATTTTTGCTTTCAATACTGTTGTAGTATAGTTGGTTTTGTTTTCTTCCTTGTTTCTGCTATCCCTTTCTTCCATCCATCCTAAGATTCAAGATCATATCAGAAGCATTCTCCTTGGAATTCTAAAAATCATTATCGGTTATAAATCTTGTACGATTTTTATGCATACAGGACCAACTCCCCTCATACATCTCACTTTCCATAAGTAATTTCTCGGAATCCCTACTCATCATTTCCCTTAAACCATTCATTTCTCCCCCTATTGCATAAATATTCTTTTCAACAGTTTATGATCACCTACTTCTATTGGCCTGCGAAACCAAACATTCTCCGTTCTAAATCTGTCAAGAACAGATTTCCTTGTGGAGTAGCCAGTTTGTTGATGCCCAAAAGTGCAACATGGAATCCTTGCCTGCAAATGGGTTGCAATGCCTTGTTACTTATATATATATATATATATATATCTAATAATATGCTAA
This sequence comes from Picea engelmannii, assembly GCA_009831015.1. Classification (NCBI taxonomy): domain Eukaryota; kingdom Viridiplantae; phylum Streptophyta; class Pinopsida; order Pinales; family Pinaceae; genus Picea; species Picea engelmannii. Next base: position 11,623 of record WSFP011352674.1, on the reverse strand, counting down.
ATAGGTGGGACCCCTTATGTAAATAATGATGAAATATGCTTCTCTAATTTGCGTTGATGACTACCTTGCAAAAATGATTCTACAGTTTGAGAATAAACCCAGAAATTCGAGCCGGTTTCCATGTGAGATGGATGAATGATGAGTGTGCTGACAATTTGATTTGAAAAGAAAAAGAGGAGGAAAATGTTTGTTTTGATAAGCATCTTGGTTCATTCTTGCTACACATATATTTTGGCATATAATTATAGTGTATTGTACTTATGGTATACTTGTTATATATTGTGGACAATGGATATGTTTTATGGAATGGAAATCCTTCGTTAGTAAGAAACGTGGGACATGTTTTGGTGATAAGTGTTAAACATACATATAGTACTTATAAGATTAATGTTGGGTGGGGGGGGGAGGGGCGATTCAATTTTGAATTGGAAATGTTATGTTGGTGGCGAATTGGATATACATGGTTGACTATGTGTTTTATGGAAAATGTTTTAGAAGTTTGGGTGCTTTCCATACTTGGTTGTGGTTGATGGAAATTAATGTGAAAAGAAAGGAAACGATGTGCAATTGTTGCACATTGTTCTTACCCTACCTCGAGGTCACCACCTTCATTATACTCACGCTTGTTTTGGTTGCTCTAGTTAGTATTGCCTCCGTTTTGCTTGGCCTTTGGAAGAATAGTGGTGCTTGTTAGCTTTCTGGCATTCTCCTTACAAGTATGTTGGCTCCTATTGCTCCATTTATGAACTGTAAATTTGCTTTGAATAAAATCATTATGTTGGCTCCGAGAGTTTGTTTACAGAGTGTGTTTGCTTTCTGAAGATTACAATGGATGTATGTGGGCATTATGGTTGTGCAAATTACATTTAAACATGGTTTTTTTTTCTTGTTGGCATTTAAACATTTCAAGTTGGGAAATTTGTTTGACATTCCATTATGTTTAAAGTTGTGGTTTTGTTGCACCCAGAATAAATGATGCTTATTATAGTATGATTGGTGGCAAATGATTATGGAAAATACATTCGGTTTCACTCATTTCCTGTGATTAAATTTTGAAGGGTTTTCAATGTGAAATAAAAAGAACAGTTGGGTTTTTGTGATTATTATGTAATGCTACGCCCTCTACCCATTCCTTGGATGATTTTGGGCCCTTCGTATTATCATTCCATTGTTTGAAAATATATTGGAAACCTGTGTATTTTGCCTTGCGACCACTTTATGAGGTCCATAGAAAGGTTTGTTTTGGAAGAAATGTGTTTTTGTTTTGCTTTGCAACCCCATTTAAAAATATTTCGCCCATGTGCCTGCTCAAGCCTCGGTTTTTTTAATCTGATATATGGACAGTTAGTAAATTTGAACTCTGGTTTTGATATTCATTATGGTGTTGACCTAACAGTGGGAAATATTGGTTATATCCATGAAGTTTTGGCTCGTTTGTTATTTATCTATGATGGTTTGGTCGAATTTGAAGTTATATGATTTTGAAAAAAACGATGACTACCAATTTCGCATTGAGGTTTCAAACCCAGTCCCTTTATGAAACAAGTATTGGTGTTGTGATACAAATTTTATATAATGAAAGGTCGATGGATTTATGTTTGTTTTCTCAGCCTCCCATGCTAGCTTGAGGCAATCTAGTTTCAAATGACTTGTAAACAGTCTCCTACAAAATGTTTTGCTAGTTTAAATGGACATCTATTAAAAAAAAGAAAAAAAGAAAAAGGGGAAATGAAAATTGTAAAGTTTGACAGTCTTGAAATTTTCTTTGGGTTTTATATTGAGCACTATTAAAATTGTCATGTCTTGGATTTGAATTGTTAACAGAGAAAGGTTTTTGGCAAATAATGGCAAAACCGATTTTTCAATAAATGTTATTTCATGTAATAGAACAATAATTGTCTCATTCCCTTTCATTATCCCACTTTCTGCTCATTATATGCTCACCACCTTCCCAAATACATTTAATTTGTCTCATGTTCTGTTATTCTAAATTTCATTTAAAAAAAGAAAGGATTAAAAGTAAAAGAAAGGGACTAGATGATGACTGGTGTTGGAAGTTTGGATATGGAGACATTGTTGCCTTTGAATTTGCTTGAGCAATATTCATTGGTTGGTTTCCGTCCATGCTACCATTTTCCCCTCATTACAAAGCCCCCCATCTTCCCAATATCCCTATCACTCCTTGTTCAAATGGAAATTAATTATTGAATTTAAAAATATGATGGATGGATGGATTGCATGTGCTTCTATTGTGAATGATAGAGCCAACCCTTTGATTTTATTTAGGTAGAGTATTGATGCATGAATTGTTAAGAGTTTTTCATAACATGATTGGAATATTGCTTCAGGATGAGTTTCTTTAGCAGAGGCAACAATGATAGAGGTGAAAATAGAGGTAGAGGAAATAATTGGGTAAGAGTCCATAGAAGGCCAAGATTTTCGATACATTTTGACGATGATCTGCAAGAATTAAATCAACTTTTTCAAGCTGGGTTTTTTAATCTAGTTGGCCAAGGAATTCTGCAACCTATACTTGAGAGGCCTCCTTTCCAGTGACGTCAAAATTTCTATAGTATCCATGCTTCCCCTCATGTGTCTATGCAGCCAGAACCACATGCCAATGATGGCTCGCAAGAAATTGTTCATCAACCTGTAGCTCATCACCATGGTTGGCCTACTGTGTCATTTCCATTACCCCCTCCTCCACCGCCAATCAACCCAAATTCCCAAGCTGATAATGTTGTCTCGCTAATACAGTCTCTAATGCAAGCAAAAGATTAAAATTTGCCATCCCTTAGCCAAAATTAGATAAAGGAAAAGAGGTTGATAATCCCTCCAAGTCTTCTAAAGACTCCTCTGAATCACTATCCTCTCATCTACACCTAAGAGATGATTGTTCCCATGTCATAAGTGGAATCCACCCACAAGGTTCCCATCAATTGAAGGCAGTTGCACAAGATAAATTAGAAAAGGGATCAAGAGAAAGCATCAGTGAAAAGAGGAAAAATTCCTCTCACAACAAATATGGTTTTTAATCCTGTTGATGCTATTTTCTTTTGACGACAGTCTTTTTATTTGATATGACAATATTTTGGACTACAAATACATATTTAGACAGAGTTTTAGACAACATGGATGTAATGATATTTTTGGATATAGTCATGTTCTATTTTGTTGATATTAAAATATTTGATTATTAATATGAGGATAGAAGTTACAAGGCAGATGTTTGAATCAAATATTTGGGGTATTATACTTCATGTTTTGATGATTATTAAAAAAATGAAAATTGGAGTGACAAGGGGTCCCACCTATTTAGTTATTATTTATATAGACCCTTATTTATATTATTATTTATTTGTCTCAAATAATTAGTTAAGCTAGTTAAGCTTAACAAAGGAAAGGTAGTTGAACTACCATAACTTATTGAAAAAGAATAAAGGTTGAATCAAATGAAGAGACAAAGAGAAAACGAGGGAATAGAGGGAGAACTTCGACTATAAGGTTTGCTATGTACTTGTTAGATACTTCATTTTTTCATTCATTCTGAGTTTACTAGAAGGCTTAAGCATATTCATGACAATAGGGTCTTATTGAAGGCATCATGATTCAAAACTGAATCATATTTTCCAACAACTTATCTTTAAAGGTGTATGATTTATCTTTGGCAATCTGTGTGTTCTTGTTTGTTTATGGATTGAATTTCATGACTAAGAAAGAATATTTTGCAGAGTCAAGTGACAACATTTTGTGGCAAGTTGATCCAGATCTTTAGCTTCAATTTTCTTTTGTTGCTAGACTTTTTTGTATGGTGCCCATCAGAGGCTTCTAAATCTGATTGTATCTCAGAATGAAATCAATATAAAAATCAGTTTTTCGATGTCAATCTCACATGTGTATCTTGATGATGTGGTTCAGATTTTGTTTTTATATGTGTCTCTTATCTTTATAAACGCTTATGCAAATTCTTGCATATTTTTCTATCTTTTGCATAGTTACATATAATATATAAAACCAGCCTTAGTCCCTCGTACTTAATACCTGTGGATTAAGTGATATATATATTTTTTATTTTCAGGCTATAAACCCCGGGTAACATTCCGAACTATCTTACCTAGCCCAACAAGATCTGAAAATGCTTGAGTAAGGTTCCCCATACCTTTTCCTCAACAAGGTGTTGTGTTAATTTATGCAATTATTTTCATGGGTTTTTCCTATGTATGTTGCATGTATATTTTTGTTATTATTTTGTATGAATCTGTGCATTTGTTGAGTATTTTTATGGGTTAAATTAACATCAAAGTTCAAAATTTTAAGTGGAAGAGCCCAATAGGTGGTTGGGGATGTTACACTTGTCGTCTCAACAATCTCAACATGACTTCATCTATTGTGATTACCAATGACGTTCGTTGTCCCAAAGTGACCCTCGTCTAGGAATGGGATCCTCCATGACATATTACACATTTGTACTCTAATCAACTTGTCCATTCCTTTGCACATTGATATCCCCCATGCCTTGAACCAGTTGGGTGGCTAGTCCAACCATCGCGCCTAATTCATGAGAATGTGTTTTGTCACGTCCAAACCAATCATTTATGGCATAATTTTTGTCTTCATGTCCACTTCCAACCACCAATCTCTTCGTCATTTTGTGCCACTTTCATGGCACTCAAGGTTGCATTTCCTCTTCATGGCAATGCTCCCATTCTCTTTTTGGTATAGTACACGGTGTAAGCCCAATAGCCACCTTTGAGGCTATTGGAAAACACTATGTCCAACTTATGCTCATTTCATAGATACCTCAGGGTCATTCTAACTTTCTTCGGTGAACGACCCAACTTCTCAAGTCATTCCGCTAATAGTTGAAAGTCATAAATCCCCATGGACTTCCTGCAAAAATTAAAAATTGTTTTTGGATCTCGGTCCTCATTGCCCACCTCTTTTGCTGGGTCTTCAGAGTCAGAACTTTTGGTTGTCTTCGTACCCTGCTCAGCTCTTTCCCTTGGTTCAGAGGCCTCATGTGAGGATATGGACTATCTTCCACAACACTCCTTATCTTTCAATTCTTCCATCTGAATACATGGTTCACTATTCTCCACAAGAGTGGCAATAGTTCCAACAACCTTGCCATCTTGCGGTGTCTATCGAGCCTACCTTCGACCCATGTTCCCAATGATGATCTTCGTTGAATTCTCTATACTTTCCAATCCTCGTCTCTTTTCACCCATGCTTCTTGGAACAACCTTGTGTGAATCCTTCTTTGACTATTGCATTGTATGAGAGGAAGCGTCCACTTCCTTGGCCTCCTTTATCATCCTAATCACAAAAATCCTTGGTTTCCACCCCTATTTTCTCTTTCTCGTCATAGGCACACTTGATACTCCAACTTTGTCCAAAAATACCAAGTGATTTTCAGAGATAAACCCCGGGTAACATTCCCAACTATCTTTCCTTAGCCCAGCAAGATCCGAAAATGCTTGAGTAAGGTTCCTCATACCTTTTCCTCAACAAGGTGTTGTGTTAATTTATGCAATTATTTTCATGGGTTTTTCCTATGTATGTTGCATGTATATTTCTGTTATTATTTTGTATGAATCTATGCATTTGCAGAGTATTTTTATGGGTTAAATTAACATCAAAGTTAAAAATTTTAAGTGGAAGAACCCAATAGGTGGTTGGGGATGTTACAATTGTCATCTCAACAATCTCGACATGACTTCATATATTGTGATTACCAATGATGTTCGTTCTCCCAAAGTGACCCTCATCTAGGAATGGGATCCTCCATGACATATTGCACATTTGTACTCTGATCAAATTGTCCATTCCTCTGCACACTGATATCCCCCATGCCTTGAACCAGTTGCGTGGCTAGTCCAACCATCGCACCCAATTCATGAGAATGTGTTTTGTCACGTCCAAACCAATCATTTATGGCATAATTTTTGTCTTCATGTCCACTTCCAGCTACCAATATCTTTGTCGTTTTGTGCCACTTTCATGGCATTCAAGGTTGAATTGCCTCTTCATGGAAATGCTCCCATTCTCTTCTTGGTCTAGTACACAACGTAAGCCCAATATCCACCTTCGAGGCTATTGGAAAACAATGTGTCCAACTTATGCTCATTTCGCAGATACCTCAAGGTCATTCTAACTTCCTTCAGTGAAAAACCCAACTTCTCAAGTCATTCCGCTAATAGTTGAAAGTCATAAATCCCCACGGCCTTCCTGTAAAAATTAAAAATTGTTGTTGGATCTCGGTCCTCAATGCCCACTTCTTCTGCTTGGTCTTTGGAGTCAGAACTGTTGGTTGTTTTTGCACCCTGCTAAGCTCTTTCCCTTGGTTCATAGGCCTCATGTGAGGATATGGAATATCTTCCACAACACTCCTTATCTGTCGATGCTTCCAGCCAAATACATGGTTTATTCTTCTCCACAAGAGTGGAAATAGTTCCAACAACCTTGCCATCTTGCGGTGTCTCTTAAGCCTACCTTCGACCCATATTCCCAATGACGATCTTCGTTGATTTTTCTATACTTTCCAATCCTCGTCTCTTTTCACCCATGCTACTCGGAACAAACTTGTGTGAATCCTTCTCTGACTATTGCATTGTATGAGAGGGAGCGTCCACTTCCTTGGCCTCCTTTACCATCCCAATCACAAAAATCCTTGGTTTCCACCCCTTTTTTCTCTTTCTCTTCGTAGGCACACTTGATACTCCAACTTCATCCAAAGATACCAAGTGATTTTCAGAGATCACAGGGACTGCTTGGGCGGCTTAGAAGAATTATTGTCCCAAGATCATTGCATGATCGTCTAACGAAACAACCACCAAATCCAAGTTACAAACCATAATCATAATCTCATAGCTATTGAACGAATTAACCCAGTTACTTGCTTCACCATAGAGTTAACTTCCTTATATTGACATGTTCCAACCTTCATTTCACAGTGAAGTGACTTTGCATTTCCTTCTCCAACAAAACTATTTGTTGAGCCAGTGTCAACAAGTGCTGCAACCTTCCGCCCGACTATCGTTGCATTCACAAAATGAAGACCTATCTCGTATTGGATTTGGACAGTGTCACCACTCCCTTCTTCATCTCGCATGAAATCCAACAATGTGCTCAATGCCTTCAGTGCCTCGTTTGATGGATGTTGAGGTTGGACCATTTCCATTGAAACTTCAAGTTTCTCTTTGTTTGTTCCATGTGGAGCTTCGTTCAATTGGACCAACTATTTTGGTTTCGTTTCTTCTGGAAAAACCTCCACACCATGGGTCATTGTACAAAGAACTTTTGCAACGTTGAGTCTTCTGACTACTACATTCACATTGCACCAATCTTCGTCTCACCTGGTTCACATTGAGTGCCCACCTCCTTCACAGGTGCACTTGATGACAAACATAAAACTGCATCCTCCGTTATTTCCAAAGTCTGCAATGGGAGAAAGTCTTGCTTAAAATCCGACTTAGCCTTGGTTGAACTTGTCCAACTTGCCTCAGTATCCTTACATTCCTCAGAAAATACTTGGTGAAGAGGTTTCGTCGACATATATCACATACAATGGAATAGATTTCCATGAACAGATCTGGTTGAACCATGAAGAGAGTGCAAGCAGACCCAAACTCCTGTTTCATGGATAAGCCTACCTCCATGTCCGTCTTCCATATTTCCTTAAGACTTGGTCTCTTCTCTTTGTTAGACATCTCCATTATCAAACATCCATCAACAATATTGCTCATCACATGTTTTCTGCTTGTTGAACTCTCATTGGACTGTTCATCGACATCAAGCCCACGAATTGCTTTTCTTTCCATCGTTTTGGTGACTCTTTACCCAATACTTCTTAAATGAACTCAGTATCTTCATTCCTTGTCCTTTGCCACTATCGTAGACGTCTTTACCAAACCGATCGAATGACAAAGGACCTAGAAAATCGAATTGTCATTGTTGCTTGAGTAGGGCGCTCAAATGACCTCTGATACCAACTATCACAACAATGACAATGGTGAATAGCTCACTAAGTTGTCCACTCGAACCTCTTCCACGATCTTGCTTTGATGTGCATTTTGATACCAACTGTTACGGGCCTGGCAAGCCTGCAATTGGGCGGCGGAAACACCCAACACTCCCAGTCACCATGTGACACCAGCATGTTTCGTTTGATGGAAAGACCAAATTGACTTACTCAACCTGGGCTATGCCTTCACTTAGTTTCATTTGTTATTAGTTATGTCTATTTTTTTCTTACACTTAGATTATTTCAACAGTAAAGAGAAATCTTTATTACAGATCAACCGAAACATATATGTGGGCGACCAAACTGAGCTAACATCTGAAAGTCTTCTTTATGAACAGAACAACAACGTGTCGAGCCAAACACTCGTGCCACACAAGAAAATGTATACAAGGAGCTTTTGCTTTGTTACAAAGAACCTATGTGAAACATACAACTCTTCCTTAAAAAGTTGCCCCCTTGTGTGCCCTTCCTTTGTCACCTCAGCTACAAGAACAAATAGATCGTCTCTCCTTCATCCTTCATAACTGAAAGTGCATGTGGTTCTACCAATATCACTTGTCCCCTTAGCTCGATTCAAACTTCCTTCTTCAATCTGTCTCCTTGATCAAATCTTGAATGCCTTTCCAAATGACTCCCTCACTTGGTTTATATGGGCGCCTAATGGGCGTTCTCTTTCATGGAGTGACATGTCTCTTAATCACTTGTCCACTTTCGGTCCAAGCTGACTTCATCAATTGGCGCATGTCCCTTGTGTGAGTCAGCCGACTCACCTGAGCATGGTCATCCTTCGCTTGGCTGACTTCTCTACCTTAGGTTTTGGGTTTCCCAAGTCACTTTGCGTATGTTCATTGGTCAATCTCTTAGCTTAGCATTCGGTGCAAGTCTTCCTTGGCTAGCATCCATCACACGTTCACTCAGTCAACTTCCCTTCACGCAGTGAGCACCTAAGGCTTCCAAGCTTCCCGACTCTCGTTTCTTATTTGTTTGGTTAGTTGGGTTCTCTTGCTGCCATAGTGTTCATTGTCTCCAACTGTTCCACCTTTCCGTGGGGTGCCCATGGATTCCATGGGGTGTACACCTTCGTCTAATTATTTGTTTCTTTGGTGGCGCACCCATAACTTCTATGGGGCACCCACCTGCCCCCCTTCTTCAGTCAGGTCACCATCTTAACCTCCATTGAAAGTCTTCTTGGTGAAGACGTCTTTGGCATGAAGCATGCCCAAAGATATCATCTTCTCCATATAGGATTTCTTTTGGATTCTTGGTTCGAACTGAGCGCTCCCTTGCTCAACTCGCTCGTCTAAACCTATGGTGGAGGAGTGCGGGCGCCCAGGACAACTCCTCAGGTGTTACATGTATACTTTCACTCCTTCAAAATGGCTATGAGTCTCAAGCCATTTGTTTTCTTACATCTCAATAAGACGATATCTTAGCCAAACAAAATCAATTTTAGGTCATACTCCAAGACCATCATTGATGACCCACCAAATCTTTGTCCCACAGGTTGCAAAGTATTTGTCAATATGCTGCACCCTGTAATGAGCGCTCTAAACTCTCTTTCGGCCCAAATTTTCCTTTGTGTGAACATAGCTCTAATCTCTATGTTTTTCCCTCAAGCGCCTTTGTGTGTGGCCCTAGCTCTTTGCATGATCCTTGAGCCTTTCCTTTGTTCTAGGCATTAGGCCCTTTCCTTTCACGCGACCGAATACTATAACCTTGTGCCAAATCCTAGTCGTTAGCTCCTTCAAACATTAGTGCCCCTCTTTTAACTCGTCACAAGACATAGGGCTATGACCAAGGGATCTATTGCGAGACGTTGAGTTCTCGACTTAGATCCCAAGGTAGGGGGGTGACACAATAAGCCATGTTGCGACACACATCTTTCCATTCAATCACATGTCTAAATAGCAGGAGGGTGCCTCTGTATTAACCCATGTGCTCTTTGAGTGCCCATAATTTTTGTGGAGCGTTGATCTCCTTTATGAACAAACAGTTGGATCGACCCTTATTCTAATGAACGATCATCTTTGATCCTTTCAATGATCAACGATGGATCTTTTACCATGCCTTTCCTTTTCTAAAGATCATTGTCAGTTGTTGATCCCTCTAATTGGGTTTCTACACCGTTGATTTGGATCTGAAACATATGGTCGCGACTTAATAGAGATTTGATCCAACGATCACAATACTATGGTCACATATAGTGAGAATCTCCCTCTAACTTTGATCCAATGACTTCTATTCATCAATGGAATGATCAGACGGTTCATGATATCATTATTCGATCTATCACCATTGATCCAATCTATGATCAATGGTTGATATTCTCCCTCACTAGGACACACACTTCCTCATTCTTTTGCTGCACATTAAACCTGCATTTCAAAATAACTTCTAAAACCAACTAGAATTCTATTGATATTCAAACTTCTTCCACACCCTACACACAAAGTGGAATTTGAGCTCTATCCACCCGTGATTCTAAACAAACTTAAAACCATCAATTCTGTTCGATCTATTCTTGGATTAGATTCATTGATTCTCTCTACTCAGAGTTGAGATTCTTAATGCAGATAATCCCTGGAACCTGCACAAACTATTTACAGAGAACCTCTTCGATTGGTGGAACTTATCAAACCCTGTTGTCGACTATAAACTCAACAAATCGTCACAAAGTTACACAAGACATGAAATCCACTCAAACACATAGGAATAATGACAAACTCATTGTCTCTATTAGTTCATTTACTATACATAGCTTTACATAAGGCTTTTTGCCTTCTGGGTCTAATTAAACCTTTCATTGGCCTCTATTTTCCCTTTTGGCCACAATTGACCTCTTCTGCACACACACCTCTCTCTTCCCAATTTCATATTCTTATCCCAACTTCTCAAATGCCTCAGTCTTACATATTTAGAATCAAAGGAATCTGAAACCAGAATTGGTTTAGATCGATAATTTCCTCAACTAACTAATCCCTAGGATCTCCTAGATCCACAAAATCCTCAACAGATTCTACATCTCATTCCTAAGATCTCTCTAGATCTTTACAACTCTCAAAATCAGCTTAAAAAAATAGATTTGATTACAATCAATCACTCTCAACCCAATCTTATACATGTCTTCTAGAATCAAACAAGAAAACATAGGTATTTCACAATAATTTAAATTAAGGAACCAACTCCTTTAGTAAAACCCAAAGACCACCTAGGCCTAAGCAACAAGGTTGACTTCAAGAGGCAAAAATGCTCCTGCATCAATCATCTACTATAATATTATATTAGTATATCGACTTTTAATTAATATATATATTTATAACAATAATTTAACCTAAATTTATATTTTAATTTTTTTATATTTAATATAAAAAAATAATTGAAAAAAACTTAAAAACCAACTTAGTTTATTTTCATAGTCACATTATCCATATAAATATAAAATTTGTTTCATTAATTTAAATAATAATAATGTCCAATAGATGTAGCTTGGGTGGTTGGGGGAATGATTGTTACCCTCCCCACCCAGGTTCAAATACTTGGAGTGACATGTTGTGCCTTTTAATGGGTCTATAAGATGCTCTTGTTGTTGAGCCCCCAATA
>ML847258.1:52841-65762 GCA_009831015.1 Picea engelmannii | reverse complement strand
GAGTGTGCATTGGGATCACTTTTTCCCTCCCACCCGCCTCCATGAGTTAGATTTTGAGATTTCTGATGATATGATATATATTCTAACCCATGACATTTTTGTGCTTGATTTATCACTGTTTTGGTTTATGATGAAGCACAAAGGCAAGTATCGAGGAACATTATTAGATTGGCTCCACTGATTGTTTGACTACACCAACGTCCAACCAATAGGTAAGTACAGGTAAGTACTTCACTTTATATTCGCATTTGTGATCGCTTTATTTATATATCTCTATATATGCAGGGTGGCAATACCACCCCATCTTTGTTACCGATGCTCCTATCGAGTTGAGCAGGTCTGCAAGTTATGCCAGAGATGTTGAGGTTCTCATGTGCTCTACGGTGAGCACATGTCCCCGAGTTGGAGCCATATGTTATCCCCGATTTCTAGGGATAACTAGGAGATCATGTCTCGAGGCCCACAGGTCTTAGACATGGAGTACCGAGAGCAGGATTGACCTGAGCATAGCCCTGGAGGGCCCATATTTCTTCTCTTTCATCAGAATCGTCTTGTCAGCAGTATTAACACCCATCACCTTCGGTTTGGACTTGCATCGGAGAAGACTCTTGCTCCATGAGGTAATTGGTTTAGGTATCATGGTATGTGTCACTTTTGATCATTATAACCTTTAGATATATGCATCTTACTCCTTTTATTTCTAACAACTGCTTGGATCTTACATTAACCCACTTGACCATGGTTGGGGGGATTGACAGGGTGTCCTAGCAAGCCTGTACCCATAGGTTTTGGTTTGCCACCGGGGGGATTTCTGAAGAGCCATCATCCGCTCCCATCATATCATCACTTTTCATCTTATCTCCCGCTCACCTGTCCCATTCCCCTAGTCCGGGCATTAGGATGATCTATTTGTGGGGTTGCACCTTATCTCATGGGAAGAAGGGGCTAAAGGCCTAGAAGGTAAAAGAAGATGGTAAAAGATAAAATCCATAAAGAATGAAACCTAGAGATGTCTCGCTCAGGGATCCCCGAGAAGGAAATAAAAAGCCTCTCAGCAAGAAATAAGAGGGACCCGAAGAAAAATAACAAAAAAACAAGACCTAGCCAAGAGGATAGGGGGTCTCATCACGAGCCAGCCTATTATGTTTATAGGTACCTAACAGCATGACATTGCCACTATCTGGTTACCACGCCAAGGCAGTGACCTCTGGTTGCATGGCCAAGGGAAAGGGGGTCTCATCACAAGCCAACGTTATCATCTCTGTGAAAGTGCTTGTGGGTAACACTATCAGCTCTGGTCACCATGCCAAGGCAGTTTCCTCTAGTTAGTCCTTGAAATAAAAAAAAGAAAAAGCAAACAAAGAAAATAAAAGAATAAAAGCAATAAAGGGCTTGGAAAAAATTGCATCCATGACGAGTATAGCTCACCTTCTACAAAGGCACCCACAGGTCATACCATGCATCCCTGTCTCTCACTCTACCTGTATGTCTGGGCATCCCTTGACCACATCACCTCATTTTACCTGGCTTGGATGATACCCCTTGGAGACTTTCCTTTCCTTATGGATACTAGCCCAATAGGGTGTTTTGTCTTTTTCTTCGGCTTTGTATTGTAGGTCTTTGTAATATCTTTGAGCTATTTAATGATATATCAGGGTTTTTATGCATATGTTTGATAACATTAATGATGAGACGTGATTAACATTGCTATGATCCCTGTGACTATTGAGCCCATGGAGGGTGAAGTTTTTGATGTGCAGGACCATGCCCGACGTATAGGTACAGTTGGACCGGTACAAATGGGGAGATGATTAGTTCGGATCTCCATGGGGTTGAAGAGCCCATAAGATGGTTGTTGGGACCCCATCAGGGGCAGAGACAGGATAGTGTTTGACCGAGCCTTTGCACATGAGAAGAAGAAGGACGTCCATTAGGGACACTTTGGCTGAGCCCAACCCAGGGGGGTTGACCCACTTCCAGTGGAACGTTTCCTTTTGATGGCCCAAGACGTCACCTAGAAGCCATTGACGTCACCTTGAGCGTGTGGCAGTTTGATAGGGCAGCTGGCACGTGTGGCATGATTGGGAAGCCCAAAGAGGGCCAACGTTTTGTCATTTTGTGCTGCATTTTTCCTTAAAAAGGGCTAACGTCTCCCTCAGTAGGGCTTGACGTCTTGCTTATGCTCAGTTAGGGCTTTGATTTGAAAATTTAATGTAAAAAAAGTATAGTTTTGGTTTGTAGCCTTGTCGGCTATTTTTAATGACCTAATTTAATTAAAGGTCATGATACAGTATATATTGAGGAGTTTTTCCCTCATTTTGACAGAACACAACAACTCACTCTCTTGTGAGATCTGATTTTTTGCGCCCTAGTTGGGGTATTTCATCTTTTAAGTGAGGCGCACTTGTTGGAGGGATCTTCTTGGCATTTTTGGCATTTCTCTTGAAGGAAGGTTTACAACTAGGGTTTGCAAATGTTATTTCTTCATGATATGTAAGTGTATTTTCTGCAAAACTTCTTAATTGAATGGTTGTAGGCTTGTATTCTTGAATTTATTATAAATTTGTTGATTTAAAACCCTAGGTGACAAGCACATAAGTAGGTCCTTGTTTCATGTCCCCTAAAAGAGAAATATTCATCCATTGAAGAAGGAAGGAAGAGACTAGCCTTTGCTACACCCTTTTCACTTCTTCCCCTGTGCTAGTTGTGCTTTTAAAAGTTAAGAAGGAGGAGACGTCCCAGGCCTAGGTTATCTACACCTAGGGTCGTCCTGCTTCTAGGGTTTGGTGATAGGGCCTTGCCATTGCAACACTCTCCCTCACCTTACTCTCTTATCTTGACTTATCCTTTATGCTAGCCGTTTTTCCAAGTTTGACCTAAGGAGGAAAGAGCATGAGGCCTTGCTTAAGCAGCACTAGAGTGAGCCTCTTTCCCCTAGGGTTTTGATTTTAGGGCCCTGCCATTGCAGCACCTTAGAACCCTTCCCTCTCATCCTTAGCCTTTTATCCCTTCAACTTTGCGTCCTCTCTTTAATTGACTCCATCTAACCCTAGGCATTGATCTTAGATCCACAACGTTGAAGTGATAGTGCTCAAACAACTTCTTAAAACTCTTAAATTTGAAACCCTAACTACCTAGCTAACCCTAATTAGGCTGACATCATACTTGGATATTCCATCTTGACGCAGCATATGTCTTTGATAAGAACTTAGATGATGGTTAAGAGCATTTATTGAGTAAAGGATTGATTAAATACATTATTGGCTACATCATCTCAATATTTATTGATGAATTTATATTACTCCATTGCTATATTGATAAACGCTGATCTCATTGATATCTATTGTTCTAAATTGCTTACATATTGATGTCAGATAGTTACATGAAGTACTAACCTATTGAATTATAGCCTGCATATATTATTTTTCTATTGTCTTGTTCCGGGTAGGTGGTCTCATTTGGAGCTACACTTCATTATTGGCTGATTAGCCGGACTATCTGATTTTGGTGGTAACAAGTGAGGAGGAACTTTTACCTTGACCTTTATACCTTGGCCTCTTCAAAACCCCAGGTTACCGGGGACGTCTCACCTGGGCTAACCTCCCTGAATAGAAAGAACCTCCCTATTGTGGTGACATTGGGTGGGGTAGGTTCGTGTTACACTAGTTTGGCCTCTATCCTCTAGCCATTTGACCTAGCTACAAACTGTGTGATAACAGGGCTTATTTCCTTGACCCCTTTCCATGGTGATCAACTGGTTCTGTATGGAATTCATTTGATTTGCTTGGTTGATCTCCATTTGCTTGATCTAATTGGCATGATTAATTTCCATTTGTTTAATCAATTGAGTGAGCTACTTAATGCCATCATTAAAGGGTTTTTGGTTTTCAACATTCTTTTTCTTCTTCTCATAAGGATGAGAAAAAGACCCTCTAGTAAAACCAGGAAAGTTAGACTTCCTAGCATCCTGCATATTCTTGTCGTTTTTGATAGCTGTGACTTGTGCTGCTTTTAAATTCTGAGGATCCTTATCCCTTAAGGAATACCTCATTTCTCCCTCAAAGGCCTCCATATAATATATCAAGACTTCATCATCTGAGGGTTTTATATCATCATGCAGACTCTTAACTAGGCTGTTAAACTTAGCGTTGAACTCCTCCAATGTTTCATTCTCTTTCTTATGGCTAGAAGTGAGGGCTGCTAACTGAAACCTATGTTCCTTCTGATCACCCCATCTTTTTCTAAATTCATCCAACATTGAATCAAGGGTGCTAAACTTAGCCGGATCGAAATCAGTAAACCATTCAGCGGCATCCCCCTCTAGTGAATACACAAACAAAGTCATATTCACATCTTCTTCATCATGACCTTTACAATACCTTTCAACACACATCCTAAAATTCAAGATGTGAGACTTGACACTGATTGCATTGTTTCCCTAAATGGTAGGTAGCTTGTCCATGGCTTTCTCAGGGACTTGGTGAAGGGCACCTTGGATTGTTGCAAAATTCAAAGGCCTCAAAAATATACTCATGGTTGTGTTAGTATTATTAGTGGAATTATTAATAATTTGTTGATTATTAGTTTGGAACAAGAATTGGATATCAGTGAGTGCTTCTTCTCCAAGACTTTCTAGTAGCCTCCTAGGGGCAAGGTGATTTATCCTCCTCCTATAAACCTTTCCGGGTTCAGGAAAAGAGTAAATCAAGCCTTGTGCAACTCTCCTAGTAATATACCTGATAGATTTGTTCAATGGAGTTGCCACTTGGAAAATATTCACGCGAAATCAACCAATGCAAGTTCACAGAATTTTAGGGACTAAAGTGTTTTTATTGTTTAGTTCTAAAAGAAAAAGTTAAGTCGTTTTGACCAAAGATAAATGACTTATCCCCAGCAACGACGCCAAAGATGTTGTCGTCCTTATACACACTTGCAAACATGAGCTAAGTCCTGCTGACTTAGTGTGTCCTCGGAGGCACAATGCGTAGGTTCAAAGTCCACGCTGCACTTTGACTTGAACCTCTTTTGTTTAGGCTAACTCTTAGGGAAACCAAGGGGGGTAGACCCTAGTTACTAGATGAGATTTAGATTTAAATATTCTAGGAGTTGGTTTTAATTGGTTAAATAGTTAAGGGGAATCTAGCCCATGATGTTAAGCAACAAATGCAAGATGCAACTATCTAAAATGTACAGTTAAGCCTTTTCCTAGGGCAACTAAGACTAGTGCCTAAGATTGGGCAAGGGGTCAACTAAGTTAAGGGGATGTTTGTTACAAGATAATTACAAGCTACAATGATTACAAAATTATAACAAGAAAGATAAAGATAGATACAAAAGAATATAAGAAATATACAATCTAAACTAGATTAGATACAAGATATTAACAATTGCTTGAATGTGCAGGGAAAGAAGATGTTAAAGACGAGAGATAATCAACACATCAAGCCAAACATGCTCACAACAGATAGAATTCCGTTGGACTGCTTATCAATGGCAAAAGACACAAAGCACTCAAAACCTAGTCAAGAGAATGCCTCCAGGTGGATGCGCACTTCTTGAAGGATCACACCACAGATACAGGAACAAAATATAAATGAAAGCTTGAAAATGTAGAGTATGTTCTAGATGACAAAGATATAACCACTTAGATATTTAATCTACAACGCTTAAAAGATGACTTGCATGTATATTAGAAAGACATTGAGATCAGTTTCTTGCAAGTATGAAAATATAGTGCAGATGTTGTAGACCTAGGATTGATCTAAGTGATTAAGTTTGATTAATTTTAGCCCTATCTCGGTGTCAACCCAAAAACTCTCCTCCCGCAGTTACCAAGTGACTACTGGATGCTCAAGATGTGAGGCAACGAGGCCTACCCTAGCTTCACAGATCATCCCTAAGGTCAAAGTACTCTCGAAAAGGACGTCGTGCGTCGTGAGACCGTCCCTGGCGTAGCACCTTCCGTTGCCTTCCTCTGACCCCATTTTAAATGTCGAAGATGGTGAGTTATGGTGTCCTATTAAGTCTGATTAGTTTATTTTAGACCTATGGACTAAGTATGTAGTGTGTTGAGTGCTTGTAGCTTGCTCAAATAAAGTGCCAAAGTACTGAAAAAGAGTGTGAACTCTTAAACCATGAAATTGCAAGTTCTTAAATGGTTGATTTACTGCATGTGAATTTTAAGAACTGAAAGAGGCTTGTGACTGAAAACTGAGAATGTGAAGGCTAAGGCCTCTTGAACAATAGATTGCAAGTTAAATCCTTTAAAGAGATTATTACAAGTGAAACATAAAGCGATATAAACAACTTGCGGAAAGTGAAAAGATTAATTAAGCCTTTAAGATGTCGAGATTTGCATGCATGGACATAAGATAAAAGAATTAATAAACAGTGGCTTGCATGTAAAGTAGATGACAGAATCGAAAATTTAATTAACCAATTAGCGCATACATGTGTGTTGGGTGAAGATTTAAGAAATTAAAGACTACATGCAAGGTAAAAGAAAATGAAAGCAAAAGATCTACAATGCCTCCACAGGCTCTAAGCTAGCATATGTTATGATATCTACTCTAGATTATTTTAAGTTAAGCATGCATGTAGATATCAACAATTAAACTAACTAAGCTAAGATCTGAAAAACAGAAAGGAAATCTAACTAAAGCATGCAAAGTAAAGACTCAAATGGGAAGGTAAGTCTCTTGGGTACAACTCATTTGGGCTTGCTTTACAACGATTTAGAATAGAGAAGAAGAAGATAAAATTTTACCACAATGAGAGGAGGTTTTTGAGGGTGTGTTGTGCATGAAATTGGGCAGCATGCCCTCTTGTCCTGGCGAGAATCTGCAAAAATCAGAAAGCTATTGCTTGTTGATTTGAGCTGCAACACACTCAAAAAAAATTATGAAATTTTCGTTTTTAGGTAGTGTTATCCCCGATTTCTAGGGATAACTAGGAGATCATGTCTCGAGGCCCACAGGTCCTAGACATGGAGTACCGAGAGCAGGATTGACCTGAGCATGGCCCTGGAAGGCCCATCCTTCTCTTCTTTCATCAAATTCATCTTGTCAGCAGCAGCAACATCCATCACCATCGACCTGGTCTTGTATCGGAGAAGGCTCTTGCTCCATGAGGTAATTGGCCCAGGTATCATGGTATGTGTCACTTTTGATCATTATAACCTTTAGATATATGCATATTACTCCTTTTATCTCTAACGACTCCTTGTATCTTACATTAACCCACTTGACCATGATTGGGGGGATTGACAGTGTGTCCTAGCAAGCCTGTACTCATAGGTTTTGGTTTGCCATTGGGGGGATTTCTGAAGAGCCATTGTCCGCTACCATCATATCATCACTTTTTCATCTTATCTCCCGCTCATCTGTCCCATTCCCCTAGTCCAATCATTAGGATGATCTGTTTGTGGGGTTGCACCTTATCTCATGGGAAGAAGGGGCTAAAGGCCCAGAAGGTAAAAGCAGTTGGTAAAAGATAAAAGACTAAAAATGAAACCTTGAGATGCCTCACCCAAGGATCCCTGAGAAGGCAATAAAAGGCCTCTTAGCGAGAAACAAGAGGGACCCGAAGAAAAATAACAAAACAAGACCTAGCCAAGAGGATGGGGGGTCTCATCACGAGCCAACCTATTATGTTCATGGGTACCTAACAACCATTGCCACTATATGGTTAC
Source organism: Picea engelmannii (assembly GCA_009831015.1). Classification (NCBI taxonomy): domain Eukaryota; kingdom Viridiplantae; phylum Streptophyta; class Pinopsida; order Pinales; family Pinaceae; genus Picea; species Picea engelmannii. Next base: position 58,072 of record ML847258.1, on the reverse strand, counting down.
CACGCCAGGGCAGTGACCTTTGGTTGCATAGCCAAAGGAAAGGGGGTCTCATCACGAGCCAGCCTTATCATCTCTGTGAAAGTGCTTGTGGGTAACACTGTCAGCTTTGGTCACCACGCCAAGGCAGTGTCCTCTAGTTAGTCCTTGAAATAAAAATAAAAAGCAAATAAAGAAAAGAAAATAATAAAGGCAAGAAAGGGCTTGGAAAAAACTGCATCCATGACGGGTACAACTCGCCTTCTACAAAGGCACCCACAGGTAATATCATGCATCCCTGGCTCTCACTCTACCCGTATGTCTGGACATCCCTTATCTGCACCACCTCGTTTTGCATGGCTTGGATGAAACACCTTGGATACTTTCCTTTCCTTATGGATACTAGCCCAATAGGGCGTCTTATTCTTTTCTTCAATCTTGTATTGTAGGTCTTTGTAATGTCTTTGAGCTATTGGATGATATATCAGGGTTTTTATGCATATGTTTGATAATATTATTGATGAAATGTGATTAACATTGCTATGATCCCTGTGACTAATGAGCCCATGGAGGGCGAAGTTTTTGATGTGCAGGACCATGCCCAGCGAACAGGTACCATTTGGACCGGTACACATGGGGAGATGATTAGTTCTGACCTCCATGGGGCTAAAGAGCCCATCAGATGGTTGTTGAGACCCCGTCAGAAGGGCAGAGATAGGACAGTGCTTGATTGAGCTTTTTCACGTGAGAAGAAGAAGGACGTTTCACCATAGGCACTTTGGCAGAGCCTGGCCTAAGGGGAATGACCCCTTTTCAGTGGAACGTTGGCCTTGGAAGGCTCAAAGCGCCCCCATTCTTACCATGACATCATGGTTATTCTTGGAGGCAAACTGGGCAGCAGTGGCACGTTGGAGAAGCCCCCAGGGGGCTAACGTTTTTCTCATGGATGCCTCATTTGCCCTAAAAGGGGCTAGCGCCTCCCTTGAAGGGGATTTTTCCTTTATTACAGCTCAGTTAGGGTCTTAATTTCACATTTTAATGTAAAAACAGTATGATTTTGGTTTAAATCCTTGTTGGCTAATTTTATGACCTAAATTTAATTAGAGGTCATTGATACAGTATATATTGAGGAGTTTTATCCTCATTTTGACGTAACATACAACTGACTCTCCTAGTGAGATCTGATTTTTGCTCCCTTGTTGGGTATTTTTTCTCTTTAAGTGAGGCACACTTGTTGAAGGAAGGCTTTTCTTGACATCTTTAGCATTTCTCTTGAAGGAAGGTTTACAACTAGGGTTTGCAATGCTATTTCATCATGATATTTAAGTGATTTTTTTGCAAAACTTCTTAATTGAATGGTTGTAGTCTTATATTCTTGCATTTATTATAAATTTTGATGATTTTAAAACCCTAGGGGACAAACACACAAGTAGGTCATTGTCTCATGTCCCCTAAAAGAGAAATTCCCAGCCATTGAAGAAGGAAGGAAGAGCCTAGCCATTGCTACACTCTTGCTACTTATTCCCTTGTGCTAGCCGTACCTTTTAAAGGTCAAGAAGGAGGAGACGTCCCAAGCCTAGGTTATATACACCTAGGGTCGTCCTGCTTCTAGGGTTTGGTGATAGGGCTTTGCCTTTGCAACACTCTCCCTCACCTCACTCTCGTGTCTTGATGCTAGCCATTTTTCCAAGATAAACCTAAGGAAGGAGGAAAGAGCACGAGGCCTTGCTTAAGCAACACCGGGGTGAGCCTCTTTCCCCTAGGGTTTTGATTCTGGGGCCCCGCCATTGCAACACTTCAGAACCCTTCCCTCTAGTCCTTAGCCTTTTCCCTTCAACCTTGCATCCTCTCTTGAATTGACTCCATTTACCCTTAGGTACTGATCTTAGGTCTCCAACGTTGAAGTGATCATGGTCAAACAAAATCTTAAAACTATTATAATTTGAAACCCTAACTAGCTACTAACATTAACAAGGTTGACGTCATTCTTGGTTATTCCATCTTGACACCACATTTTGTCTTTATAAGAAATTAGATGGTGTTTTGAAGCATTTATTGAGTAAGGGACTGATTGGATACACTGTTTGCTACATCATCTTGATATTTATTGATGAATTGATATTGTTCCATTGCTATTATTGATAAACATTGATCTCGTCAATATATATTGTCATAGTTGCTAATATATTGATATTAGATAGTTGTATGAAGTACTAACCCATTGAATCATAGCTTGCATGTATTGTTTTGTTGTTGCTTTGTTCCAAGCAGGTGTTCTCATTTGGGCCTACACTTCATTATTGGCTGTTTAGCTGGACTATCTGCTCTTGGTGGTAACCTGTGAGGAGGGAATTTTACTTTGACCTTTATACCTTAGCCTCTTCAAAACCCCAGGTTACCGGGGACATCTCCCTTGGGCCTAACCTCCTTAAAGAGAAAGAACCTCCCCATTAAGGTGACATTAGGTGGGGTAGGTTCCTGTTACGCCAGTTTGGCCTCTATCTTCTAGCCTTTTGACCAAGCTACAAACTGTGCGATAAAATTTTGGCGTCGTTGTCGGGGAACACTGAGTCAATTCTCGTCAAACGACAAATATTTTCAGTAAGCCTTACCTCAGAGACCTTTTCTTACAAGCTTACCTGGTGACTCCACTAGGGTGTTTTTTCCCCTTTTCTTTGGTAGTTTCAAGTAAACTATCTGGCGATTCCACAAACTAAAAGGAGATTCAACAATCCTCCTTTGTCTTTCAGAAGGAAGCCTCCCTTAAACTCTCCTATTGTCAAATCACTTTTCGGGAAGAGCCTTCCTTTAAGAATCATGTCTACCTCTCAGACCGCTACAACGAACCCAGCCAACAATCAAAGACAATGGTCATCTACCCTTTTCAAGCCATTAGAAATGTCAGCCATACCGGGCTACCCTAGGTAGATGCCACCCAAGTATGAGAAGTGGTTTCCTAAATTCACCGGTACTGATGCAATCAGTGCCGAAGAACATATGAGCAACTTTTGGGCATTCTTTCAACTTCACCCCATCAGTGATGATGCTGAAGATTTGGTCATGAAGTTGTTCTCCGCTACTCTCTATGATGCCTCAAGACGTTGGTACCTCAGCCTTCCCGACGGAAGCATCAAAACCATGGATAGACTTGAAGAGGCCTTTCTCAAAAGATGGAGTATCAAAAAATACCCTAATATGCTTCTCACATGACTAAATAGCCTTGCTAAGTATGAAAATGAGTCCATTCGGGAGTTTCACACTAGATTCGAGACATTTCTACAAAGAATTCCCACAAGCCATCACCCGAAAGATGACTACCTTGTCCATATTTACACCAGATCTTTCAATGGCCAACTAGGGTATCTTCTTAGAGACAAAAACCCCTAGTCCCTTCAAGAAGCCCAAGAGCTCACTACCAAGATAGAGGGGAACCTCCTTTCATCTAAAATTGAGCCTTTTGCTAACCCGAGGGATAGAATAGACACTAAGCAGAAAATAATACACAATGTTGAGCCTACTTCATATCTATGTACCAGTATCAACAAACTACAAGCCTCCATGGATGACATCATAAAGAATCAAGAAGAAATGATGAGCAGGATTGTCAGACTTGAAAAGTCTCAGATCCAAGCACCCAGGGCCCCGTACAAAGGACAATTCTAGAAAGGGAACTAACTTTACAAGCCAAAGAATGAGCATGAAGTTCCAAATACCTTGGCCCCTATGAACATTGTTGATGAAAATCCTTGGTGCCTGGAGTGCAGTGAAGCACATTGGGAGCATGAATGTCCTTACAACACTGGCCACCAACAAGTCAACAACATGGATTGTTTCATGGAGTTTCCTCAGATAAATATCACAGATACAGAACATCAAGAAGCCGTGAAGGAAGCAGCCAGAACAACAAGGATGGCGTTAATAAACAACCTGGATCAAGAATCACGAGAAAAGCTAAAGAAACAAGAAGTTCAGTTATACAGAAGAAAGAACTTGAAACAACCTGTTGCTGATCAGGCAAAGCCCCCACCCCTGGAGATACTTCTTCCCAAGACATCCAAGGCAGGTAAGGTTGACCTAAATTTTGACTTCGAAGGGGCATTATCAAAAATGCATGTAAATGTCCCCCTGAGAGAAGCAATCAAAATCCCATCTATCAAGGAAAGCTTCAATACTTTCTTTTCGGGATCAGATGAACCTGTGGACCCCCCTATTATGTTGCAAGTTGATCATTTCAGGGTCCAATATGGTGAAAACCCTCCTTTCTTCATGACTTGAAAATGAACGACAAAAATCTTAACAATTGCATGTTAGATACAGGTGTTGGTGCATGTTATCCCCAGTTTCTAGGGATAACTAGGAGATCATGTCTCGAGGCCCACAGGTCCTAGACATGGAGTACCGAGAGAAGAATTGACCTGAGCATGGCCTTGGAGGGCCCATCCTTCTTCTTCTTTGCCAGATTTGTCCTGTCAGCAGCAACAACATCCATCACCATCGGCTTGGACTTGCATCAGAGAAGACACTTGCTCCATGAGGTAATTGGTCCAGGTATCATGGTATGTATCATGTTTGATCATTATAACTTTCTTATATATGCATCAGGTTCCTTACATTTCTGACAACTGCTTGGATCTTATACTAACCCACTTGACCATTGTTGGGGGGATTAACGGGGTGCCCTAGCAAGCTTGTATCCATGGGTTTTGGTTAGCCACCAGGGGGGGTTTGAAAAGCCATTGTCCACTCCCGCCATACAATCATTTTACATCTTATTTCCCATACATCCTTCCCATTCCCCTAGTCCGGGCATTAGGATGACCTTTGAGGGGTTACACTTTGTCCTGTGGGAAGAAGGGGTAAAAGCAACTGGTAAAAGATAAAATCCATAGGAAATAAAACCTAGAGATGCCTCGCCCAGGGATCCCCGAGAAGGCAATAAAAGGCCTCTCGATAAGAAACAAAAGGGACCTGAAGAAAAATAATAAAACAATACCTAACCAAGAGGATGGGAGGTCTCATCACGAGCCGACTCATTATGTTCATAGGTATCTAGCGGTATGACATTGCCATTATCTGGTCACCACGCCAGGGCAATGACCCTTGGTTGCAGGGCCAAGGGAAAGGGGGTCTCATCACGAGCCAGCCTTATCATTTCTGCGAAAATACTAGTGGGTAACACTGTCAGCTCTGGTCACCACGCCAAGGCAGTGTCCTCTGGTCAGACCTTGAAGTAAAAAAGAAAGAAAAAACAATAA
>ML847257.1:12701-34845 GCA_009831015.1 Picea engelmannii | reverse complement strand
TGTGCATGACATTAATTTAATTCAATTATTTGAATATGATATTAATTTAAGTCAATTATTTGTTAGAGAAAATTCAATTCAATAGAACCCATATATCATGGAGAAGAAGTAGGAATGAGAATCCTAACTCAATTTGAGTTATGAGCATAAAAAATGATTTGCTATAGATAAAGTGAAGAGAGGTAGTAAATAGCTAATACACTTAAATACCATGCAACACAAAAGTATGAATGTTGAAGAAGATTTAGGAAACACTTGGAAAGAAATTTAGGAATGAAGGAAAAGTAGACCAGTAAAACTAATTTATTTATAATTTTTAAATGGTAAATGTATATGTGCACTTGTACATGTGATTAACACATCTAAATTTAGATAATTAGAAACTTGCAATTTTTCATCGGTAATAAGTTTCTAATACCATAAAAAAAAGTCTTGATATGAAGGAAAGGATTTTATGGACGAAAATGATGGATTTTTTTCTAAATGATAATGTAACTAGTGATTGATATGAAAGTTTGAAAATTGATAGTGGTCAAGAAGTGTGGATATTGTAAAGATTTCATCTTAAATCCTTTTTATAAAAATATTCACTATACATCTCCATTGTAGCTCGCTCCTTGGAGAAGAAAAGTGCCCATAGGAGTTTGTAAGGAGGTCAACCAGTGGGTCAATCAATCATCCAAAAACACTTCGTAGAAGTTGACGCAACAATTTCGGCAAATTTGACATAGGAGCTTCAGAAAATTTGACACAAGCTTGATTCACATTCAAATTGGCATCGATTAGTTGACACATTAAAGTTTTTAAAGTTTTCTGTGAAATTGTATGTGATTTTGGGAATTAGAATTAATATTAATTGGATACTCATTGTTTCTTTATATGATTTGTAGATATTCAAATTATATTTACAATTGATGTTACATGAAGAAATCAGATCTATATTTATATTTTTGCAATGATATTTATGCAAAATATTTAATTGTTTTAGCAACAAACTGGTAACATTATTATATGTGTAGCTAGAATCAATTTCAACCACATCTATCAATTACATCTTGAATAGGTTTTGATAGCTTGAAATTTTGATCAGGCATATTGTAAAGGTTGCCTAAAACATAGGCTACAGAGTTTCACAATAACAGGATTGAATAGATGCAATGATCTATTAGTCTTTTATTGTGCATATCGAGTTCCTTATGTGAAAATGAGAAAATATTATTAGGTATGTAGTTTAAATAAAACTGACTTGTACATGTATTTGTCTTTCCTTTTATTAAATTGTGGATGCGTATTCACATATTCTTTTTTTAATCCTATAAACTATATTTCGGTAGTTCTTCCCTTCTATTTTTCTAAACAACCATTGAGCAATCTTTGCATTGATAGACACAACATCTCTGTAGCAAAAATGTTCCTATCGCCTTCTGTAACCTTAACGGAAGTAAAGTCTTCCATCTTTGCCATATGTTCATCATAGATGTTTTTAGGATATGAATTCAGGGAATATTTTTATTTCTCTAAAGTCTTTTATTTTTGAAGGGGTTTCTGTCATAGATGATTTTAGGGGTTAAATTTGGTAGATGGACTAATTTTTCATGCGTTTCCTTCAAAAGATTAATCTATTTCCATTAGCTCAAATTCTATAGAATAATTTTTTTTATGTTTAAAATAGCCCAAATTTTATAAAAACTATATAAAATCATTAAAAATTTAAATACTTTTTACAAATATATATCATGGTTTACATATTAAGGACTAGTAAGATTATCCAATATTTCTTAATTTTGAGATAAATTTCCATCCTTAAAATCATCCTTAATTTTTGTTTATTCAAATCAAATAAATAGTTGAAACTACAATTTCCATCCTTAAAATCATTATTCAAATGAAATAAATAATTAAAATTACAAAAGAAGAGTTTGTTTCTTTTTTCTATCCATCTTAGTTGAAGTGATATAACGTGGATATTAACCCTATGGTCATGGGTTCGATTCTCAAAAAAACCGACAAGGCGTCTTATTGTGAAGATTTTGGTCTCTTGTTTCCTTACAGTGACACACACAAGTAGACGTATGTAATGTATTAAAAAGATGAGGGCCATTGAGAATGTCAAGTGCCCTAGTGATACATGATATATATGTGACAATAATATTGTACCATGGCAGAGTGATATATGATTAATGATATTCATTTTTGAGAAATGTAGCGTAGAATATGATGAGCACAGGGATCCCTTTTGTGCAAGTGGATCTCACTGTTAGAYAGCGTCGATATAAACTTGTGCTAGGTCATGGCGTCATGAAGACTGAACTTTTGATCAAGAAGATGGTATTGAGGTTTCTTGGAACAAGGTGTCTCTACAAAACCTTGACGATGTTTACATTCGAAGGGTATATTCAAAAGTATGTTTGTTAAAGTCTCCGAGGAATGAAAACATCATTACGCTTTACAATCTAAGAAGAAATGGCATGTCTGCATGAAGGCCATGAACAATTGGGCACACCAATTACTGGATGAATAGCATAATTCTATATATTTGAGCCGCAACACTATTTTCGTGAATGGCAACACTACCATTCACGAAGATTGGGTATTTGGATCTTGTTGTTATTGTGGGAAATGTTTATGTTGTACACATTGTTATTGGTACATTATAATTATATGAAGAGGATTATAATTAGTTTATTTATGTTTATTCGGTTGATATGTGGTTGATATGTGTTTGTTAAAAGTTCAAGTATAAGGACGACATTATTGGAAAAGATAATACATATAACATGTATGTTATATGTAACACATATAACATATATGTTATATGTAATACATACTAGCAACAATCACTTTTATGTAAAAAGTGGTTGTTGTTAGTTGACGGCCGACATGCCTAAAATAACATTAATGTCTTAAATAGATAAATACATTAATGTATTAATGCATTAATTCATTAAATAAATTAAAAAATATATCAATACATTACACTATTAATTGAACCAATTTCACTATTAATATATTAATTCAACTATTAATACTTTACATTATTAATATAATTAATCTATTGAATCAATTTCAAATTTGAAAAAATAAATCTATATAATATAATAGAAGTGGGGGAATAAAAATTACTTAAACATTATAAATTTATCTTAAAATTATAAATCTATCTTAATCTATTTATTTTTTAAATTATTTTAATTACTTAATAAATTTAAAAATATATTTTAGCTACTTAATAAATTTATAAATAAATATATAATTGTTTGATATGGCATAATCCTACTTCATTCTACTTCATTCAACTCGACTAGAACATACTATTCAATACACTTTAAAATGAAACTTTTAAAATAATTATCCTAATTGAAGAGAAGGGATTGACAGGGTTTATTAAAAACACCATATAGTAATAGATAACAATATATTTTAATTTAAAAAAAAAAAAATTTATAACAAATAATAAAAATACTTGCTTGAGACGCTACCTTTGCATTATTCAAATTTACCATAGTGAATTGACGTAAGTAAGCATTATACATTGCATGCATTTAAGGTAGCACCCGTTGTTCCGTACATTTAGCTTTGTTGGCGTAGATAATTCCAATGTTCCGTAGCGGTAAGTGTCTTTTGTGCAGGGGGATGGCCTCGCTAGAATAATTGCTGGGAGGAATTGGATTGCACGCTGGTATGTCTCGACGGTATAGGCCACCTTTGATTAGTGAATTTCCCCGATCTCAAGGCGCGTGGCGTATCGGGTCCTGGATGGTATTCAATACACTTTAAAATGAAACTTTTAAAATAATTATCCTAATTGAAGAGAAGAGATTGGCAGGGTTTATTAAAAACACCATATAGTAATAGATAACAATATATTTTAATTTAAAAAAAATAATATTTATAACAAATAATAAAAATAATGGGACAAAGATATTTTTCACTAAATAATAAATAATATAAGTATTATATATGATGATAGTTATTTGCATCCATTAATCTATAATGTAATATATTATTATATTGAATAAATAATAAATAAAAATTTATATATTGATCATTAAAATTTTTGTTAATTAATTGATCAAATCAGCAAAAAAGATAATGAGAGTGTTATATTAATTTGAAAAAATAAGAATACAGAAAAAATATTTATTAAATAAAATATTAATTAAGTATAAAACATTAATGTGTTAACTATGAAAGGTATGAAATTGTGAAATGATTATGGCCATTTAAACATTGATCTTTTATGTAATGTATTATTGTTTTAAATAATTAAAAAAATACATTAATATATTATTGTATTAAAATATTAATTAATTAAAAAATAAATAATTATAGAGTAGTTTAAATATTAGATTTTATTTATTTATTTAGATATTAAAAAAATGATATAATTGTAAATATTAATTGTTGAATTGTTGAGATTCCACATTTTTGATGGATTATGATGGATTGGAGTTTTTGTAAGGAATATATATATTTAGAATGACAATTTAAATAATGAAAATTTGTAATTTCAATAGTAGTTACACTCTTAAATTAAGTGATAATTGCCAAAAAATAAAACCAAAAAAAACAAATCAAAACATAATTGCAAAAAAAAATTGCATCCTATAAAAATTAATACATTAAAAAATTCACATCCCATAATTGCAAAACAAATTTACATCCTATAAAAATTTACATCCTAGAGGAGGACGAAGTACAATTACCATTAATATTGCAATTTTAATTGTTCATATGACTATTTGAACAATTTATTTCGACTCAAGTTGGACAGAAAACTTTGCACCAAATTGCGAATTTTCTTTGCAAGTTAAATTTTTAATCACTATATTGTTAAATTATTTTTAATCAGTGATAATTTAAATTTATAATAATACTACAATACACTAATTATAATTATAGTACAGTACAGTGATTAAAAATCTTAATTTTTTTTTAAATGTTAAAACCAAATGTTATTTGAACAATAATAGTTGGACAATAATATTATATAATAGGCGATTATAATGATTAAAAATGTTATTATTTAAATTACAGTGATTAAAAATGTTAATTTTTTTTTAAAATATTAAAACCTTTCATTTTTTTTTTTAATGTATCAATGTGAGTTGTAAATTGATTGATGAATGAAAATGCTAAATTCGACTGTTTTCATTGATCTAATCAAAGCGAATATGTTGCCTGCCCCGATCAATCCATCCCAACCAGGGAATACATACGAGTTAGGAACAAGAGCTCATGCTTGCCTATAAAAATAAGAAAGAACCAACAACATCAGCAGCAAACCCAGAGCTAGCAGCAAAGAACCAACAGCATCAACAGAAAACCCAGAGCTAGCAGCAAAGACAAAAGAACGTTATATGCTTCCAATGCCAATAGAAAGTAACCCATCCAATAGTATTCAACATCCAGAAAACTACTAAATAAAAAGTGTCCCAGGCCGAGCAACAAACCCGGAGCTAGCAGCAAAGACAAAAGAACGTTATATGCTTCTAATGCCAATAGAAAGTAACCCATCCAATAGTATTTAACATCCAGAAAAGGCCGAGATATCACAAGTACCACCCCGTCGCAAGGAAAACTATAACCAAAATCTTTCTTATCTGGCATTAACAAGTATCATCAGTCATAGAAAATAATAATAATAAAATAAGGTTTTGAAATTCATAACTCTGAAACCCTAAAAAAACCAGGTAAAACTTTAATTCCAACAACCTTACAAACCCAGGAACCCTATTACTATCCAATGAAAATATTATTGTCCAAATAAATGTTAAATATTATTTTCCAAATAAATAAGTATCAATGATGGTATAAATAAGTAGCTATTTTCTTTCGGCCTTGCTTAATAATCCATTTTCTTTGTAGTGTGCTAAATTGTTTGTTTAATTGTTTTTTTGAACTGTGAAGGTTTCAATGTTTTCTTTCTCTTTACCCATTCTGGAAATTTCGAAGAATTTATCACTAGTTTGTATAATGACAATATCTCAAACAGAATAGTCAAAATTTTGTATTGCATTGTATCACATCAGTCTCGACGACAGACTGGACTTCATTTGTCATATAAATTCGTGTATTTAAGAATTTCAGTCACAGGCATGATCAATACGATGGGAAAGAAATGCAGAGGCATTACCGATGGTTTAAGATGATTATTTGGTTTAGGGTTTTAACTAATAATAAATTGAATTATTAAGATTAAGCTTATCACATATATTGATTTAACAACTCTAAGTAACCCAAATATAAAATTACTCACTAATACAAAMAATTAATATCACTTGCTAATAAAAATTTGGAAAATCTTCCGCTCACTTGGTTAAAGTCAGAGAAAGCATTGAAACAGTAAGCCCYTCAGAAAAGGGAAGACAACCAAACTTTCAAAGGCAAGTCAGGTGAGCCCGAAAAAAAATCCTTCCAAATCAAGCGCTTATGATATTTCTCCATTTTTTCTTTATTATTATTGTTACAATATTATTCAACATCAAGATGAATCAATACCCAGATACGAAAATATCCATCTGTTCAGTGGAAGCCACGAAGGAAAAACCATAGTCCAGGCGTTGGTAGTTAAAAATTCCAGGTGATATATACAAAAAATAATGTCCATCTCATCGTTGAAGAAGCTCCACGTAAGGGATAATTTCCATTCCCACGGGTTATGCACAAATGTCGATCTTGTCGATTGCATGCAAATATCGACCATCTCCTGGCGAATATCATCTTGATCGTTTAATTCTAATCATTTAACATTGATTACACAATAGTCATCTATGCAAGTTAGACTACCACATAAGCCTTGAATGGTATTAGTGATGGTATCGATCCCTACGATGGTATCAGTGATGGTATAAATAAGTATCCCTTCGATGGTAATAGTAATGTGTATCGATCCAATTGACAACGAAACCTTCCCAGTAATAACTTCGATGGTATCAATGGTATCAGTAATGTGTATCGATCCAATTGACAATGAAACCTTCCCAGTAATAATGTCTCTAAAGTGGCAGCAACGAACAACAATGTATAGTTAAAAGATTACTCATCTTCGGACTAAGGATGTACAGTCTAAGATTGCAGAAGTCTGAACGCACAAAATTGTGAAAAGGAAAGTGAGATATGTTATAACATAAAGTGCAATTGGAAAAGGGAATTACTGGCTTTCCTATGGCTTCAACATATTGAACTGCTCCAATACCCTAGTTTTCCATCGAAACTCCAAGTATTCTATGATGGATTAAGAGAAGAAAAGGGAGTAAGGGATATAGGTTCCTGAGTGTAGATGAAGTGTTACTGGTTGTGAACGTTGTCATTGTACTGTTTATATTAAAGGGCTGAACACATTTAAAAAGGGGTAGGATCTATTATTAAATAAGCATTAAAATTAAAAGCACATCGCACATCAATTTCAGAGAAAATACATACCAACCTATCTTAATCTGTTTACAGTCTTTGCCAACAACCTCTTTTGTCCTTTACTGATGCAGAATAGTTGAAGTAGAAATGAACTTATTTGCATGCATATAAATCTGAACATAGAATAAAAAGGCATTAGTTATTTGAATGCATATAAATCTGAACATTGAATAAAAAGGAACATATCAATTTATAGAAAACAAATATTAATATACCTCAATGTGTTTGCAGCGAAAATTTGTAATCAACCTCCTGTGTCTTTTCTTGATGCACAATAATTGTGTTATAAATCAACAATTGTCTCCTCTCTCGATATGTAGTAAGATATACATAAAGAAATTGTCACCTATATGTGTTCCTACTTCCCTTCTTGTCACATCATGGAAATCTCCACAGAATTAAATTGCCGACATGTCTTTGAAACGTTACTACAGGTAAACACAATAGACAAGCTAATCCACTCCTCTCTCTGACCTCTCGTGGCATCGTGAAACCGCGGATACATATCGTGGCATAGTGAAAGGGCGCATACATAACTAGTGTCATAGTGAAAGGGAGGATACATGGCTGAAGGGAAGATACATGGCTGAAACAGTAAATGTTTCATAGACATGGCATATGAAACAGTCCATTGGTAAAAAAAAAAAAATTTAATTTAAAAAATTAGGATAATCCACTCCTCTCGTTGTTCTCCTCTCATATTGTGTCCGTTATGAAATGCGTGTATACACAAATGTGTCATGTTAACAACACATGGTCTTATGAAACTGTAATATACGTAATCCACTCCTCTCCCTCTCATATTGAATGGGTTATGAAACGTTGGTAAAACTGAAATGGCTGCTCTCCACGGGGCATGCTAAAGTTTCATAAAATGTAAAAAAGTAATGTAAATGTAATTACTTTTAACAACACATGGCGGATAAATAAATGTAAATTTGAAATGGTTGTTCTCCAAAAGGCGGATACATAAATGTTTCCTGATCGCTCATTGGTAAAACTGAAATGGCTGCTCTCCACTTCTTCTACCCGCCATGCTAAAGTTTTATATAATGACACATGGCATCATTACTATAAAATGTAAAAAACTAATGTAAATGTAAAAATTAAAACTAAAGTAATATTTTTTCGATTTGTTAAATTATATATAAAACTAAGAATATGCTAGCATCTTGAATTCCTAGGCATTAGATTAAATTTTGTAATTAAAAGGATGATTAATTGAGTGGTTCCAATAGATAAGATGCCTATCAACATAATAATATATATATTATATAATTATGAGAATAAAAATGAAAATGAGGATCCAATAGAGATGGGATGGAGCCAATAATAAAAGAAAACATATGTTATATGTAATACATATAAAATGCATGTTATATGTATTACATATAACATGCATGTTATATATTATCAATTAAAAAATAAGATTGAAAATTTCATAATACTATACATAAACATAAGGCTCATCTATATTAATTTCAATATGTGTCATTTTTTTTGTTAAATTATCAATAAACTTATCTACTTAGTCAATTAAACCATTAAAACATATCTACAAAAGTTATGCTTAAAGTGAAAAAAAACATTCTATATCATCCTTGAAAAGTCATCATCATTTTTTTTATTAAATTATCAATAAACTTATCTACTTAATCAATTAAATAACCAGAACAACTTATCTACTTAATCAATTAAATAACCAGAACATACCTACAAGAATTGTGCCCAAGTGAAAAAAATATGAAAAAAAATATCTCAATGATTTTATAACAATTTATTGGTTTAGAATATAACAATTTATTGATTTAGAATATAATATAAATTATATTAAGTCATAACCTAAATTTGGCAACTTGGCATAAATTTCGGCAACTTGGCACAAGGTTGCACAATAAGCTTAATCAATTTTGTGCGTGATTACACAAAGTTGAGCAATAATTTTAATCGACTTTATGCAAGATTGCACAAAGTTGCACAACAAATTCAAATTAAATATTGTATAGTATATAGCATCCATGTGGATCATTAACTTATGTAACAATCTACTTGGTGTTAACCTTATAATTTCTATAATTGTATAAATTACACATTCAATATATATATATATATATAAATATAATTCCAAACATTTTATACATTTTTCATAAATGTAATCTATATTTAAAAGAAAATTACATGGAGTGCTTAATTGACCCGTTTTACTTAATTATTCTATTGTCAGATGTGCAGAGCTTCAATCTAGTGTCAGATCTCGGGTAGGGTGTGGTATAATATTCCATGTTGAAACTGTGGGCTAATATTCATTCAAGGGGATGCTCTAATATACATACTAGATGAGTGTTGTCAATGTGGGCTAATATGCATCATGGATCAGTCTATTTTCACATATTGTGTATATTGGTTCTATCAGCTTTCTCATGTCGCTCAAGAGTTAACAGTCCAAGGACAATCTATCTTCTAACTCTAGGAAGGTGATTCTCCAGGTACTTTAAACTCTTGGACCATGGGAGATTTTGATTGAACATGACCAGGAGACAAGCAATATCTTGCAGATCGAATTTCAGACTTGTATATGATATTTTATTTGTTAGCTAGCTAGATGACTTGAGGAGACTTTCCTTAACACTTCATGTCCTTGGAAGCTAAAGGAAGAACCACACAAGATATCATCTTACTACTGGATATTTTTATTTGAGGGGAATGCATGAGGAACCCAATGTAACTTCTAGTTCAGATATAGGTCTTGTATATGCTATTTTATTTGATTAGAATCCTTTGTTGGCGAAAAGAATGGACTACCCGCTAAAGGAAATATAAGGTATGTTCTTGTATTTGAGTTGGAGGAAAGCCAACAATGACATTGAGTGCGAGGAAAGCCAACATCGAGTGCTTGGAAGGCCAAGATTATTGACTTTGGAATGAAGACCATGAAGGCATTCTCTTTGGAGGAAGGCTGAGAACCATTCTCTTTGGCAGGACCATGTTTAGAACCAGGAAGGAAGTCCACTCTCTTTGGAAGGAGGAAGTATAGTCTCTTTAAAACCATGCAGGACCATGCTTCCCCATTCTCTTTGGCAAGAGGAAGGTCAATCTCTTTCTATAGAAATAACAAATTTATTATCCATTCTCTTTGGAACGAAAGGAATCTATTCGCATAATATCAGAGAAGAAGAAAAGTTCTTAACGAGCATTTGAACTAAGGCAAGCACTCGAACCGGAAAGCATTAGATCTAATGCCCACTTTTTCTTGATCGGGATGACCACCCCAAGTCTATTAGTGATCTTAATGGGAGACATGGATACATGGGGAGCCTTCTAAATATCAATAACAAATATCATGCATGTACAAAGATAATATTAAGAGTACAACTCATATGGACCTTCAGGAAAGTCAGGACGGAGGGCTCACCTGACAACGAATGGTGAGGATAGTCAAATTCCTATATCCTTCCATTCTCCTTGAATGTAAATTAATCTATTCCTTAGTGGAATTTTTTGGCTATAGTGTAAGTGAAAGGACATAGCGAGTGTGAAGACCTCTCCTTCCTGAAGAAATATGCTTCTCTCCCACTCTCTGATTATCGTTGGTTGGCGAGAATAAATATTCCTCCGAGTGAATATATAAGTGATAAAACTCCCTCTCCCTCTCCCTAGTGTGAACACCTCTTGGAAATGACCTTCCTTATATACAATGAGGAGAATATCGAGTTAAGGATACAAATTCCAAGATAATTGTTGGTGACAGATACTTTAAGGGAAGGAGACTAATACTTTAACCAAGAAGCTAACTCATATAGGGAGCCCACATGCTTCTTATTAATATGACTTACATGGGTACGATTGGTACTAGGCTTCTAATCAATATGACTTACATCTGTATGATTGGTACCACCTTTCCTGGGAAGACCTTTCTCCTTTCCTGGGAATAAATTTCCTTTACCGAATGGCTAGAAACTCCTAATAATATACCTCTCCCTTTGGCTCATGTAATACTTAGTTCTATGTATCACGTTACAATGATTGATATTTGTAGGAGGCCTTCCTAATACCTCTAAGGCCCACAACCTCTCGAAGGTACGACCTATACGACACCTCAAGGTTCTGTTTTGATTCATGGATTGATCGATATTGACCTCGAATTGGGACAAAGACTTTCCACTTGCAATTATTTGGCGATCCATGAAGGTAACTCCATCAATCTAAGTCCTTCGTTAGGCTGGGCAGGTGCTCTCCTTGACTAACCAAATGGCTATGCATGGCTCTGTGTCATTACATATATTACGACCTATAATTATATTTAAATGTTGCATTTACTAAAGCTATAATTAGCTTGTTATGTTTCATTTACCGAAGCTATAATTATCCTTGTATGTTGCATTTACCAAAATGTGTTATGTAATCAAATCCGGACTCATGGCAAGGCCTTTCCCACTTCACTAGTAGTTGGGTAAATCTCATGATTGCTCCATATATCTAAGGTCCTCAATTCATCAGAAACTCATACAGTTATATGGGGATAGTGAAATCTATCAGTAACTATCTTTGAATGGAATGGCGAAATATATATATATATATATATATAGCTAGATAGATAGATAAGGGCTTGTAATGATCCTCCTCGTTACGACGACAAACCTCATATAACAAGTGAATTTTTTTTTTTTTCTTTTAAATGTGTGTGCACGTGTGTACAAGGGAAAAAAACACATTCAACTCTACGTCACCACCCGACAACGAACAAGACGCAAACCATGATGAACACAACAAGATGACATAAGATGCACAACAGGTAACTGCATGCATTTAACGATGATCAATCGACAATAAGTAAGATTGACTACTTGCATGTCCTACCCTGCAATGGTTAGGACCTCCAAGACACATAAGCCACGGAAGCCCAGGTTCCCATCGATTTTAACCATTTAAGGTCTCAGGGCTAGCGACTGTTCTTAAGAACATAGAGGTGTCTACATCCCGCCCGACACAAGCAGACCAAGCACACAGAAGGTTTACCAACCAAGTACAACATTATTTAAATGAACAACAACCCTCATTTACTAACTCAAAAAAATGTATTGTACTTAATTCAAGGACATTCCACCATATATGTTTATCAATAACATAAAAAATTACAATAATGCTGCCATGAAATAATAAACACATTAAATTTATATCACATTAACTTTGCAAAAATAACAATCACCTTACATCTTATGTGTTATACATAACAATAAAACTACCATATCATTTCCATAAAATGATAGCACCATTTCATTTTAAGTTACAATAACTTTGCAAGAATAACAATCACATTACAAGACAATGATAATTAATAAAGMTAATACGGAAATTAACACAACTTATTCCAACCTCCACTATGAGCCCTGCAATGCATGTCTAAAGCGTATAATATCATAAGGTACAATMTAAATCCACCTTGAAACAATTTCCTTTGTGAATTTTAATTTTTCAAGAGTCATCATAGTTCCATCTAAATCAATTTACCTTAAAATGTTATTGTTGTTATAAAAATTCTAATTTAAATCACTAACCAATAATCATGGGGAATATATATAGCAATGTCCAAGGAATTAAATCGTGTATATATTAACAACCTTTACACACAAATTCCTCATCCCACTGGTAAGGATAATAGTAACAATGATATTAATAATTGTTATTACTATTATTATTAATAAAGGAAACACTTCATCAATTTAATTATAATAATCATTTTTAAAATCTTAAACCATTTCGTAATCATGCAAAGATATCTAAAAAGGTTCTACAATATTCATACCCTTCATCCAATAATAATGAAACTCTACACTTGATAGATCATGTGCATTTTCAATGCCACATATAACATGCTAGAATAAATTAAAAGTTAAAACAAAAGATAACAGTGGAATAACGATATTAAGATCTATCCAAATAAAATTTATAGAGAAAAAGGGTGAAAACATACGAGACAATGGATATCTTATCGGCCTATCTTTGGTATTAATAAATAATTGAGGGCCAAGGCAAGGGATAAAAGTTTTACTACACCTGTAAATATCCAAAAGGGATAAAGGTAAAAGGAAGAAGCAAAATTAACAAAGGATAGTTGTCACCGTAAACCAAAATATAAAGCTAGGAATTTACCCTATATGAAGGTGTTGAAATGTTGTTAATGCATAATCAAAAGAAAACGGTGTCACCATAAGGATGGGATTGCTGTCAAGTAAAAGTTACTTAAAATCCTTGCGGGTACACCAGTGCATACAATTAGAAACAATCCAGAAAATAAGGATGAAACGTTGTGCCTATAATTAAGAGACAATCCAGAAATTAGATAAATCATTGTGCATATGTTATGAGACAATCCAAAAATCAATGACAATCTAAGGAGGGAGAAATTCGTTTGCCAGGGACGGAGGTTGCCAGAGACGAATTTATAGAACAATACAAAACGAAAAATGCCTGACACCCATTGCAGAACGTATTCTCTGAACTAATTTTACAAAAATGGAAATGCCAATACACTCATTGCCAGAACGCATTATCAAAACTAAATTTTACAAAACAGAAATGCCAATACACTCCTTGCCAGAACGAATTCTCAGAACTAATTTTACAAAACGAAAATGCCAATACACTCATTGCCAGAATGAATTCTCAGAACAAATTTTACAAAACGAAAATGCCAATACACTCATTGCCAGAACGAATTCTCAGAACTAAATTTTACAAAAACGGAATGCCAATACACTCATTGCCAGAACGAACTCCCAGAACTAATTTTACAAAATGAAAATGCCAATACACCCATTGCCAGAACGAATTCACCATTACAGAAAATTTGATCTATAAACAAAAATAAAATAGATATTATATATATATATATATATATATCCTTTTTTTTTCCAATTCACCTCAACAACACGGGAAAAAAAAAAATAGTCCATCCACCAGAACCACACAGATTTAAGCCAAGTAGTTTTCGTCTCACAAGCTAAAATAAAAATGCTGATAACATTAAGAGAGGGCCAAGGTCCTAATACCTTCTATCATGCAAAATAAAAAACATACCATTGCCTGATTGTCTGCTCCGGGTGACGTCCGCGTGCTCCGTGCAATCCTGCTTGTCGATCGTCGAGACTACACCGGTACCTCTCAGCCAACACTAGGGGTAATCTACTTCCCCCTTAGCCCCCCGAGCCACAAAGGGGCAAGACAATATCCAGATGGTACATCTAGCTCCCAGCTCATCTCGAAAATTTGAGCTACCACTCCTATCCAAGCTGGGAAATCCCAACTCCCCACAAGTAATCAGTCAAGTCACAAATTTGGTAACAGCCTATCCCCTACTTCCTTCTCTTCCCCTTTCTTTTATAGAGTTTTTGAACTTCCATTCTTCTCCTAATCTTATTAAATTTAAGTTTTAATAAAAGAATCTCCTAAAAATCTTCTTTTTCCAAGTGTCATTCATCCCCCACATTCCTCCAATAATTAGTTTCTTTAATTTATTAAATTGTCTTATTTCATTCACCCACCTAGGGTTGCTCCTAAATTTACTCCTAGGTGTTCCTAGATTCCCTTACAGGTTTAAATAATTTCCCTAGAATGAAGCTACTAATTTAGTTCAATTTAAAAGGTTCTTAATTTGTAGATTCTTTACTATGTTGACCTTGCTTTTTACCATAAGTTCCCTTCTTTCGCTTATTATGTTTCCTCCATTCTTTAGTTTCCTAATTTTTATCATTTCATTCTTTCCCCTTTTTTTAGAGCCAAAATGGCAGCTGCGCAATTAAACCCCTTTTCCTTTTTATTAATAATTTAATATCTTTTACTCTTTCACAAGTTAAACAATTAAATTATTCTTTACAATTTTAAATCCACTGATTTTAATTAAATTCTTACTCTCTTCATTTTACCCCAAAATTTTTATGAAGACTAAAACTATTATTTAAGTGGTTTTTAGTTTAATTTTAATTTTTTATTTTTATAGGGTATTTTTCTTAAGGTTAGACAAAATTTTACCCCTCGAGAAGTTTTAGACGTAGGACTTAGATTCTGAACTGGAAAACATTTAATTAGGGAAGTTGTTTAAGAATTTCTTAAGGTGTTAAATGTCTTAGGGCCATCTAGGTTTGTTCCTTCATCATCATCAACGCGACATGCCCTTCAAGACGCACCACGTGCTCCAAGGGTGCCACTCGCCTCATTTGTTTCTTTTGTGCGATGTGCCCTTCAGGATGCACCACGTGCTCCAAGGGTGCCACTCACCTCTTGTGTTTCTTTTGCGCGACGTGCCCTTCAGGATGCACCATGTGCTCCAAGGGTGCCACTCGCCTCTTGACTGATTGGTAGATAACAATAACCCCTGGAGTCAACACTCCGCCAGCTGAACTTGTGGGAGACTAAGGGATTTTAAGGAATAAGGCCCCCACATTATTGCGCGCCCCTTAGAATCATCGTGAGTGACTGTCGTAATATTTTCTCACAGCATTGTGGGTCCTCTTAAACTAGGTAATCATTAACCTACAGTTCGAGCCACGGCGAGAGTGCTAGTAGGCTTTGGAAGGGCTGTTGTCCACCCCTCTCCCTCAACCTCTCTGGTATTCATGTGTGTTGCCCCTTTACTCCATATGTGAGTCTGGTCGGCAAGTTATCGTCAACCTGCATAATCAACAATCATGTCAGAACATGTCCACATCATATCATCTAATCAAACATACTAAAATCACAGTAAAACCATCAAGCCCCAATAGCACACTCCCTGACTCGATCCAGAGTCCAAGGGGTTTTGTCAATGCCTCTGCATCCTCAAGGTCCAAAACCCTGCACACTCAGTAAAACCGAGTCAATAGTACCTGTCTATGTCAATGCAGTAAAACATCATGTCATCTATCATAATGCATCATAATCAAGGACAAATGTTTTAATATCATAATAGTCCAGATCACTTGTGAGCAAGTGTCCTCAAAGAATAAGTTTTCTCAATGCGCCAGAGAGGGATGTTACATACACCCCCTCTTGGTCTAAACTTTGTCTCGAAGTTTCATAGTATAAATGCCGAAATAAGTGTATCATAGTATCATAAGTCTATCAATCAAACAAAAATGGGAACTGCTGGTGCATATCATATGCGTCCCCCTAGGTTGTCGAGTGTGGACTATAATTGTTCCACTAGACCTTGACCTGATCTACCATTCGACGTCGTAAATGTCAAACGTGATGATATAAGATGCAGATCGGCTCATTCGTGAGCTCTCCCTCATCCGATACCTACAAGGAACTCATGTCAATCACATGTGTAGGATCACTAATATAATGTCTCAAAATGGATACATGAAAAACATCGTGCATACGCCTCAAAGAATCAGGCAAGGCTAGTCGATAGGCCACGGGCCCCTTTTTTTCCACAATCTCGAAAGGTTCCATGAACCTAGGAGAGAGTTTATCTCCCTTCCCAAACTTGATTGAACTCTTATGCAGTTTAACCCGTAAGAAGACTCAATCGCCGACCTCATAACTACAGTCGACTCGGTGCTCATCGGCATAACTCTTCTATAGATCATGCGCTTATTTAATCCTTTTTCTTATGGTTTTCATTTGATCTTCCATTTCTTGGATCGCTTATGGTCCCACCAGGACCCTATCCTCAAGCTGATCCCAACTCAAGGGCATCTGACACGGTCGTAAAGAAACTTGAAGGGCGTCATCTTTATGGTGCTCTGGTAACTGTTGTTGTAAGCGAACTCCACTAGTGGCAAGAATTCTTCCCAACTCTTTTGTTGGTCCATCACGTACATGTACAACATGTCTTCCAAGGTTTGGTTTGTTCATTCTGTCTACCCATCAGTCTCTGGGTGATACGCAGTACTAAGGTTATGTTGGGTTCCCAAGGCCTCTTGGAAACTCGTCCAGTAAACACCGATCCTCAATCGGATATAATCCTCTTAGGCACTCCATGTAGCCTCACAATCTCACTGATGAAAACTCTAGCTATGTCAGGTGTCTGATACATCATACGCATAGGAATAAAGTGAGCACTCTTCGTCAGAGTGTCTACTAATACAAAAATCAAGTCGTGTTTCCTTGCCGTCAGTGGAAATCAAACAATAAAATCCATTGAAATAACCTCCCATTTCGACTCCAGAATAGCATGTGGTTGTAGTAATCATGTTGGGTGTCTATGTTTAGCTTTTACCTGCTGACACTCTAGACATATGGCCACATAGTTGACTATGTCAACCTTCATTCCCTTCCAGAAGAATAAGGTTTTAAGGTCGGCCCTCATCTTCGTGACTCCTGGGTGAGCCATGTAAACTACTCTATGAGTCTCTCTAAGGATCAACATCCTCAACTTGTCATTCGACGGTACGTAACTCAGACTTTTAAACCTCAATAACCCATCGCTATCAATGAAAATCCCTCATATCATGGTACCATCATTGTGTTTTATCCGATAAAAACCTTGACCTCTTTGTACCAATCATCATCACGCTGTAAAGTGAGAATCTTTTCATGTAGATTCATCTAAAGACGCAACACCAAAAATATGTGTGGTCTCCGACTCAAATCATCCGCCACTCGGTTCACTGTTCCCTTTATGTAAGAAATCTCAAAGACGTACTCGCTAAGCAATTCCAACCAATGTCGTTGTCGCGCGTTCAGGTCGCTTTGCATAAAAGTGTGTTGTAGTCCACAATGATTAGTCTTTAGTTCAAATTTTCTTCCAACAAGGTAGTGTCTCCCAACCTTCAAGGCATATACGATGGCTAATAACTCCAAATCGTGTGTCATGTAGTTCTCCTCATGCCTTCTCAGTTTCCTTGAAATGTAAGGAATCGCTCGTCCGTCTTGCATCCAGACTCCGCCTAAACCTTCCTTGGATGCGTCAATGCATACCAAGAAGTCGGCGTCCATGTCCGGGACCTTTAGTATTGGCGTTGTTTTCAACAACTTCTTAAGCCTCTAAAATGCTTCCGAGCATTTCTCGGTCCAAACAAACTTCTTGTTTTCCTTTTGCAATTCCTTGATCGGATTTACTATATTCAAAAATCCCTTGACAAACCGTTGATAGTATCCTGCTAAACCCATAAAGTTATGCACTTCTGTGACATTCGTTGGCGCAGGCTATTCCATAATAGCCTTGACCTTGGATGGATCCATGATGATACCTTCATTGGAGATGACATTCCCTAAGTAGTGAATCCTCGATTGATAAAAAGAGCATTTAGACAACTTCCCGTACAATTTGTGCTCTCTCGAACACTGTAGTACCAAGCGCAAGTGCTCGTCATGATCCTCCATTGTCCGAGAGTAGATCAAAATATTGTTAATGAATACTTGGACGAACTTGTCCAAGTACTCGCAGAACACCCCGTTCATCAAACTCCTAAATACTTCTGGGGCGTTTGTCAGTCCAGACGGTAAAACAGTAAACTTGTAATGTCCAAATCTCGTCTTAAAAGAAGTCTTAGGGACATCATCGTCCTTGTTCCGCAACCGGTGATACCCTGATCGCAAATCGATCTTGGAGAACACCATCGCACCCTTCATTTGATCGAATAGATCATCAATTCTCGGCAAGGGATATTGATTCTTGATCATGGTCTTGTTTAGTTGACGGTAGTCAATGCAAAGCCTCCATGATCCATCCTTCTTTCGTATGAAAATAACCAGCGCACCCCACAGTGACACACTAGGACGTATCATTCCTAGGTCCGACAACACCCTCAGTTGCATTTTCAACTCTTGTATCTCTGGGGTCGACATCCGATAAGGCATTCTTGCTATCGGTTCGGTCCCCGGTTTCAGGTCTATGGTAAACTCCAATTCCCTCTCCGGTGGAATCTCAGGTAATTCCTTCGAAAACACGTCCGCAAACTCTCTCACCAGCAGAAGGTGTTCTATACCTTTCGCTACTCCCTTCTCGTTTAACAAAAGGATCGCATAAAGATTGCACCCCTTGTGCATACTCTTCTATAGCTGTAAGGAAGAGACAAACCTCAGGGAAACTCCCTGGTTCCGTCCTATAATAACACGCCTCTATCCCTCGTCATCGACCAAGCTCAACCATTTTGTCTTACAGTTGAGTATCGCCTCATGCAATTCCAACCAATCCATACCAATTACGACATCATAAGATCCTAATATCGTGACGTACAAGTTGGTCCTCGTGACAAACTCTCCTAGGTTAAGGACACAACCCATAACCTTTCCTCCAACCTTCTGTTTGGCTCCTGAAGCCATCTATATGAAGCTAAACTCATCCTATTCGACTGCCTTTACCTTAATCCTTTTTAGTGCTGCACCAGAAATGAAACTCTCGGTAGCATCGGGATCTCTTAAAATACTAAGGGTTTGGTTAGCGATAGTACCTGTCGTCTCGAGCATACTCGATTGGTGCTCTACCTGGTGGTTATTCACCACTGGATGAATCTGATGGGCCTTGACCATATCTCCCACTGTAGTGGGTCCGGCTGATCCAAATGCTTTGGTCCTCTCCATAGGACACTCACGCTGGTAGTGTGGCTCCCCACACGTCCAACACCCCTTCTTTAGTCCAGTAGTCCTAGTACCCGAAGTAGAAGATGACGGCCCACCGGCCTGGAACCCTAGTCTATTATGCTAAACAATCCTAAACTTTTGTTGTTGTGGGGGACGTTGTTGCTGATTTTGTGGTCCCTGATAAGGTGTCCACTATTGAGGCTGTGGTCACCGGGGTGTGGTGAAATTGGATCCCCTCTGGAAGCCACGATATCCCAGCATATGTATCACTGGTGTCTAGTGTTGCCATGTTCTAGATGAAACCTTCCCTGCAGGTTTCGTTGGAGTCCTGGTCTAAGCCCCACTAATAAGCTCCTCCTCTGCTATGAGGGCCTTCTGGACCACATTGTGCAAATTTTGAGGCATCAAAATCCTAACCTTTGCATGTAGGCTGCTATTAAGGCCAAACACGAACCCGTTGACCTTAAGTTTCTCCATGTTAAGATGCAGAGCATACCAGAGCAGATCCATAAAACCTGCCTCAGACTTGGGCACCATATGACCTCCCTGTCGTAAGGCGTTGAACTCATTGAGCTGACGCTCAATGAATTCTTCTGAAAGGTACCTCTCTCAGAACCATTCCTCGAACATTTCCCATGACACGTCTTCGACGACCATGTTCAGCTATGGTAGGTACGTCTTCTACCATAGAAGAGTGCTCCCCTTCAGCTGAAAGACCACCATGCAGACCTTCATGTTGGAGATATAATCGCGAAATGCGAAGAACATTTCCATGTTCTCCAACCATGCCTCGACGGCTACACCGTCTGGGGCACCAAAGAACTCAAGAATTTTGACCTTCTCGAGTTCACGGTGAATGCTACCAGTAACAACCGGTGTGCACGGTAGACCCTTAGTGGGTGTTGGCGCCCAGGCCTCATCTCTGTCCAAACGGTTGATTAGTGCCTCGAACATGCGCTGAAAGGATCTCATCATTCCGACTACATCGCCAAATACTATCTGCTCCTATTTGAGAACCTGCTCGTTTCCCTGGGGGTTAGACCCCTCAAGCATGGATACTACTGGAGGCATCACACCCCCTCCCCTAGCACCCCATTATCTACCTTCACGACGTCCTCTAACCATGATTACCTGTACACACACAAGCAACTCGATTAGAAATAGTATAATCAAATCATGTCAACGAAATCCATAGCGATCCCAAGTCACGTGTCGAACCTGCTCTGATACCATATGTAATGATCCTCCTCGTTACAACAACAAACCTCATATAACAAGTGCAATTTTATTTTATTTTTCTTTTAAAAGTGTGTGCGCCCATGTACAAGGGAAACAAACACACTCGACTCTGTGTTGCCACCCGATGATGAACAAGACGACATAAGATGTACAATGGGTAACTGCATGCATTTAACGATGATCAACCGACAATAAGTAAGGCTGACTACCTGCCTGTCCTATCCTGCAATGGTTAGGACCTCCAAGACACATAAGCTGCTCAAGCCTAGGTTCCCATCGATTTTAACCATTTAAGGTCTCAGGGTTGGCGACTGTTCTGAGGAACATGGAGGTGTCTACATCCCGCCCGACACAAGTAGACCAAGCACATGGAAGGTTTACCAACCAAGTACAACATTATTTAAATAAACAACAACCCTCATTTACTAACTCAAAATAATTTATTGTACTTAATTCAAGAACATTCCACCATACATGTTTATCAATAACAATAAAAATTACAATAGCGCTGCCATGAAATAATAAACACATTACATTTATATCACATTAACTTTGCAAAAATATCAATCACCTTACATCTTATGTGTTATCCATAAAAATAAAACTACAATATCATTGCCATAAAATGACAGCGCCATTTCATTTTAAGTTACAATAACTTTGCAAGAATAACAATCACATTACAAGACAATGATAATTAATAAAGCTAGTAAGGAAATTAACACATCTTATTCCAACCACCACTACGAGCCCTGCAATGCATGTCTAAAGCATATAATATCATAAGGTACAATCTAAATCCACCTTGAAACAATTTCCTTTGTGAATTTTAATTTTTTAAGAGTCATCATAGTTCCATCTAAATCAATTTACCTTAAAATGTTATTGTTGTTATAAAAATTCTAATTTAAATCACTAACCAATAATCATGGGGAATATATATAGCAATGTCCAAGGAATTAAATCTTGTATATCTTAACAA
>ML847256.1:7800-34846 GCA_009831015.1 Picea engelmannii | reverse complement strand
GCCCTCTATGTAAGTTTTCCTAGGGTGAGGCAAATCTTGCTATAACAACTTTTATCTTCGAGGGGGGAACCTATAGCCGAGCAATGCTACATTACAATAATTCTCAATACAAAAAATTCTCATGCCCTCGACTTATATTTATGCTAACTATATATACCAAAAGAATAATCTGGATGAAGATCTTTATGGAAGAAGAAGATTCTATTAGGTATTCATACATTTGAATTATTCTTCCTTATTACTAGGCCTTATTAATATCAACCTTTATTAGATGGAAAATATATTATTCTAGCTATGTTATGGATTAGGGAGGTTAGGTCCCTAACATGACCTCCCCCTTAAAAGAATACTTTTACTCAAGGCTTGAGATGGGGAATTTGTTGCCGAATGGTGTCTGACTCCCAGGTGGCATCTTTTGGATGTGTGTCCTTCCACTGAACTAGAACTTCCTTGATAGTGCGTTGGCAGAGACGACACTCATGTTGGTCCAAGACTGCTTATGGTTGTAACCAAATGGAACCTTCTTCATCCAAATCAGAGAGACTGGTCTGAGTATGGTACTTAATGTCGATCACTTTCTTTAAGTAGGAAAAATGAAAAGCAGGTTAGAGCTTAGAGTGACTGGGAAACTCGAACTGGTAGGCCACATACCACACTCTCTTGAGAATACGGTATGGAACATATAATTCGGGGGTGATTTTGTGAGAGTGTTAGGATTTGAGTGAAATCTTCTTATAATGTTGTAGATTAAGAAACATCTGGTCCCCTTCAACAAATTCATGTTCAAAATGGCCCTGATTTGCTTGTTGTTTCATGCGTTTTTGAGCCATGACCAAATTTTCTTTGAGAGTACAGAGGATGGTTGTGCAGATTGTAAGGGTTTTATCCACTTGATAAACCTTGGATATGCCTAGAATGTATGATACAACTGAAGGTGGTGATTTTCCATAAAATTCTTCAAAGGGAGCCACCCGAGTGGCAATGTGGTAATAAGTGTTGTACCACCATTCAGCGAGGGGTAACCACTGAACCCATTGATTTTGTCAGTCGGATACAAAAAAAATAAAATAGGTTTCCAAACACTTTTTGACTACTTTAGTTTGGCCATCAGACTGAGGATGATATGTTGTGCTAAGGTTTAATTTGGTTCCCTGGACTCGCAACAATTCTTGCTAGAAAGTGCTAGTGAAAGTGGGATCACGGTTAGAAACAATAGAATGAGGCATGCCATGGATTTTGAAGATATGATCCATAAAAGTTTGAGCTACGGTGGAGGCATTGAACGAGTGTTGAACAGAACATAAATGAGCATATTTGGAAAGAGAATCCACTACTACAATGATGACTGACTTATTGCCTAATTTAGGTAAGCCAACAATGAATTCCATAGAAATATTGATCAAAATAGTAGGTGGGATCGGAAGTGGTTGGAGTGTTCTTGTGGATTTGACTATCTCTCCCTTATTGCGTAAACATGTATCACATTCATCCACAAAGGTGAAAATGTCATGTTTCATATTGTCCTAGAAAAAAGAATGTTTGAACCATTCATATGTTTTGGTAAAAAGAAAATTCCCATTGCTTAGCTTTAGGTGAAGAATGAAACTCAGAGAGCATGATGGATATAAGGTTCGACTGTTTTCTTAAATACATGTGACCTATATAAAAAATATCTTCCTGGTGCCATGCATACCTTGGAGCATCTTCCAGATCCTACTGCAGTGTTTGGATCAGTCTTGAAAGTTTTGGGTGTTGAAACCATTCCTAGAAAACCACCTGAAGAAAATCTGTGACAATGAATGAGAGGGAAAAAAGAGACCCATCTTCTTGAAATTTCCTGGAAAGGGAATTAGCCACTACATTTTATTTTTATTTTTTGTAGATGATAACATTCTAGTAAAAAGGGCTTGTTAAAGTCAGGGAGAGCCAGAACTGAGGTAGTGCACATAGACACTTTCAAATCTTGAAATGCATGGTAGGATGCTAGAGTCCAACTGAAAGCATTATTTTTAAGGAGTTTTGTGAGAGGATCTATAATTTTTCCATAATTCTTAAAAAGCATGCGATAATATCCCACCAACCCAAGACGTCATGTAGACTTTTAAGATTTTTTGGGCACGACCAATCCTGCATAGATTCAATTTTATATGTATCTACCCGAAAACCATCCTTGTCGACAATATGTCCTAGGTACTAAACTTCAGAGGCTCCAAAGGAACATTTAGAATTACTAAGAAAACATTTGTGTTGTGACAGTATATGGAGGACTTGATACGCATGGGAGAGATGTGATTTCCAAGTTTTGGATAGATGAGAATATCATCAAAGAAAACCAAGACAAAATGATGGAGGAAAGGACAAAAGACATGATTCATGAGACTTTGGAAAGTGGAGGAAGCATTACAGAGGTCAAATATCATAACCAAGAACTCATAATGATCCTCATGAGTTTTGAATGCAGTCTTGGGAATGTCTTATTATTTCCTATGAATCTGGTGGTAGCCAGAGTGGAGATCAAGTTTGGTAAAATATTGAGCACCACTTAATTCATCCAAAAGGTCATCAATGATAGGAATGGGGAATTTTTCTTTGATGGTGAGTTTTTTGAGAGCTTGAAAATTAGGACACATGCACCAAGTACCTTGTTTCTTGAGTACCATGACTACTAGAGAAGAATAAGAATTGTTGTTGGGATGGATGACACCGACCTCTATCAATTCTTGAACAATATTCCCAATTTTATTCTTCTAGGCGAAGGGATGACGATAAGGGAGAACATTTGGGTGAATAATTCCCGAAACAAGAGGTATTGAATGATCATGGACACCACGAGAAGGTGGAATTCCATGGGGGTTTTGAAACACAAATTGGTGTTGGGAGAGGATATATTGGAGGTTGGGATGTATAGAGGGTGTCTCAACTTTCTGAATGGCATGAAGTTGGGAAATAATTCCAAAATGACCTTTTCAAAAGAGATTTTCCATTCAATGGGAACTCATGATCTTTGGTGACCCTGTTGTGATGCCTTGGAACTAGTGTTGTTGGCCCTATTGTTGGAATTCCATGGTTAATTTATGGAAATCCATGGTGATAGGGTTGAGAGTGCATAACCATTCTGCACCAAGTACAATGTCACAACCACCTATGCCAATATAAAACATATGATATTTCAGGTGATATTGACCAATTTGGAGGTGCCATTTTCACAACGTCCTCCACATTTCATGGAACACCCACTGACAATCATGATTTAGAAATTATTAACTGGGTGGATATAACAATTGAATTCTTGGGAAATGCAACAATGAATAAAATTATGGGTGTTGTTGCTATCAACTAACATTATGACTTTTCGGTTCTTAATGTATCCAATTAATATGAGGGTTTGGGGAGAAGATAAACCTATGAGTTCATTGAGAGAAATCAATGGTTCAAATGTCTGGGAATCAAAGGGTGGAAGAATATCCTATGGTGGAGATATCTCTGGTACATGAGAGAAATCTACCTCTTCTCTAGAAACTTCCTCAAACATAGAAATAAAAATATTTTGTTCCTTACACTTGTGCCCCGGAAAATACTTGTCATCACAATTATAAAAAATACCCTTAAGTTGGCATTCAACCATTTTATCTTGAGTTAATTTCTAGATCTTGAGGGGAGTGGAAAGAGTGGCGAGAAGGGGGGGTTTAGGGGGAGTGATAAAGGGTGTTTTTCGGGTTTGGGAGGAGACGAATTGATGTGCTTCCTTGGCCCATTTTGTATCTTATAACCAAGTCTGGGGGTGAGCCATGAGGATATGGGAATGTATTTCATCTTTGAGGATGTTGATAAGAATTCCCTGAAAAAAGCATCTGTCATGCTCTTTGTTCTGAAAACTAATTTCTCAAAGGAAGCCATGAAATCTTCCACTGGGCCAATTTGTTTCAACTTGGTCAAAAAACCTAAATGATGGGTGTCAGTCTTAAAGAGGTCATAGATATCTACAACAAAATATGTCCAAGACACATACCCTTATAATGCATTTTTACGCCATTGCCACCATTTCCATCGTTCATGATTCAATGGAGAACACCATAACGAAGTTTGGCCAACTCATCGGTAATTCCATGAAAAGATAAGTAATGTTCCATTTGGGTGACCCATCCTGTGGGATCTAAGCCATAAAATTTGTTCACATCCACTGTAGGAAGGCATAAATCACGCTGAAAGTGATGGGAGAAAAAATTCTAGGAATTGGAGGAGGTCTCACCTTTAGGTTGCAAATGTTGGTCAAATGAGGTAAGGTCTTCAAGAATATTCAACTTGGGGAAAAGTTGGGCAGTGAAGGATTAAATCTGAGAAGAGAGGTCCTATTTCAAGGTTTCCATTTTGGTTTCTATGGTGGAATTCATTTTTTCACTGATGGTCGTAACATTGGCACTACATCACTGCACTACCTATTGTGTCTCAGAGAAATCAAATGACAATGTATTGAGGTGTGATTCAAGGTCTTGGTTACGGGTGTGAGCCATGGTGAAAAGGGGAACATGAAAGAGGTGGGTGGGACCACACAAAAAATGGATTATGGGTGAAGGGTATCACAATGATCAGTTTGAAGAGGGGAATCTAATGGGGTAGGTCCCAAATAAGGGGGTAGGAAGGGGTTCAAGACCATAGAGGAAAAAAAATTGGAAAATGGTAGGTATGATTGTGATCATAATGAAAAGAGGAAGCCAATGGGATAGGTATTAGATAAGGGTGCAGGCAGTACTCACACTTTCATTTTTACTCCTATGGAGTTATACTTCGATTTGAATAATACTGCAGTGGTGAGACGTCCAAATTCTTATTAGGAAGAAAAGTTTAGTAATTTCACAACCTAAATGCAAGGGGTAAGGTTGCATGACAACAAAGATTCTTTGTTCATTTTCTATTATGTTTTTTCCCAAGGGTTAGGATGTTTATGGTTTCTACATACAAGGTTTTTCCATGTGCTATAGCTCTATGATATATGTGTGCGGTCCAACAATAGTACTTGACCCAATATCTCAGGGAAACAACTAATGAGGCTAGACCGTACCCTTATTCATACTACCCAATTACCCAGGTACTAGAGAGTATCTTCTTGAGTGTTGTTATTAGTGGAACTAAATCAGTCACATGACCAAGTGATTGATCTATGGATGGCTTCAAGATACCTAGGTCGGTCCATATACAAGTGTTGTATGATGTGCTACTACTCGAAGGGGTACCAACATGGGTTACAAGGGTGTCCAACAATGTGATATTATGTACCTCTTGTATTTCCTAGGTGTATGCTTCCCTAATCGTGGATTTATGCGCTAAACAACAAATCACTGTATTTTTGAGATGTCGGAATATGTCTCTACCCTGAAAAATTTAACCGGTAATTCCTTGCCAAGGAAAGTTCTCTGATACCCATTTTAAGGTACCATATCTATTAAAATAGTAGAAAACATAAATATTGCAGAGAATAACAGTGGAACAAAACAATATATGAAACCACAACACCAAAATAATACCTTTATTGATATGAAACAATGTTTGCTTGCCTCTTCAAGGGGGAAACCTCCAATAGAGAAGTTCTTTATGACAATAATTATCAAGAAAAAAAATTATCATGCCCTTGAATTATATTTATACTAAATACATCTACCAAAAGAACAATCTAGAGGAATATCTTTCTAGAAGAAGAAGCTTCTATTTGGTCTTCTTACATTTGACTTATTCTTCCTTATTACTATGCCTTATTAATATCAACCTTTATTACATGGAAAATATATTACTCTACCTATGTTATATATTAGGGAGGTTAGGTCCCTAACACTGAATGCAAGTCAGGAGGTAAGTGTTGAAAAGTTGTTATTGATAGTGGTAGTGTTGGCGTGCGGTTGTAAGACCTTAGTTTCAATTTACTCTACCAACAAACCCTATAGAGATTGTCCCTTTCATCATACCCTGCATGAAAGTGAAGTCTCACCTGAGGCATCCATTGAGAATACAGGAAACAATGTTCTGTAGGGACAAGGGAATGGGAGGCTATCATCATGTTCATTCCTACTTATCTACCTTGTGCACCATATTCTTTGTTCCTTTTTCCTTGATTAATCAATAAACTTTAATTTTGTAGTACCATTGTGACACATATTGCAACATAAAGTATTCAATGTAGCATTCATATTTATTGTGCATCAATCAACTAATAAATAGATCTAGATCTAATTATGCATAAATAGATAATCCATGATAAATCACATAAAAAGACATTCAGACACAAAGTTTTAACGTGGTTCACAAAAATCTTGGGCTACATCGAAAATGAATAGATTCTTTATTATTATTTATGCAATCATCCTAGGGTTTCGCACTATGCTTACAATAGATACATCATGATTTACTTATCCATCTTTCCTATCCACTCTATAGTGCAAACCTCTCCTTTGAAAACCCTCCCTAGACCTTTAGACATTGAATCTCTCTCATTCTCAGTCTATTCTCTCACTCTTAACGAACCCCATTCTTCCCAACCCATTACATATTTATACATAGAATTTAGGATTCAAAACCGTACTCACTTATCCCCCAAAACCATATGAAAAATCATGACAACTCATTGTTCGGGCATGCTTTTCCTATATTTTCACTTGCATGTTGCTTTATACTCCTGACTATTTTTCTTCCTATGTTTGCGCATCTATCTGATTTCGCATGCCAAACTTCTTTTTCATGCTCCTTCATTCTTCATTCTTAAAATTTCCTATCCAACAATCTCCCAACACTCACTTGTGGCTTGTCCTAAGCCACTTAGGCCTCCTGCATCATGCCCCTCCATGCTTCCATGAAATTTTGGAAGGTGTCCTTTGTCGTCACGAATCCTTTCTTGACCTCTACTTCTTGTTCCAAAATATCTTCTATGACCTACACAGTCAGGGTCGTGCATTTATATTCACTGTCGTGTGCTTCTTGAGTTACCGTGCCCTGTGCAACTACCAATTCCCCTATTACCATTAGTGATTTTTCCTACAACAATACCAATCGTTGTTGGAGAATATTTTGTTGGTCACTTATCTTTTCTATTTAATTGTATGACTTCCTTTGTTCTAGGATGTCCTTCATGCACTCAACTAGTGGCAATGTACATATGTTCTTCGAATCCTTTTGTGCCTTTTTATGTGCATCCCTTAATCTATCTTCCATAACCTTCATCTCTAGATCCTCCAATTGTTTTTTCCAAACTAGCATGCTTTCCTCACATAGATTTTCACATTCCCCATCCAAATTCTTAATATTTGCTACTGTGGTCATAGTGGTTCTTTCTCTTTGTCCCTTTTCCTTGGGTGGAATCCCTGGTGTACTATGCAATTCCAAGTCTTTGATCATGGTGAGAAATCCATTAATGGCTTCTTTGATATTTGATAGTTTTTCTTAAAGTGTGGCTTCTACCACCATCGACATTTCTGGAATATCCTTGTAGAATTTCTGGATGACCTATTTTATTCGCTCTTCCTGCTACTCAAACTCATCCTTATCCTTCAATATTCTCTTAGCCTTTTCCTCATATTCGATATTCTCCTTCAACATCCTGTTATCCTTTTCCTCTTCTATGCTCTTCTCTTGTAATTAATTTGCATAATATTTATGAAGCTCTATCTTCTTCGCGACTACCTTTTCCAACTCACTTGATGTTGATTCTATGCATAATCATATATCTTGTGCAATACCAATGTGCAAGCCCTGTAGCATTGTTGTGGGAATCTATGGAATGATTAAATCCAGGTGAATTAGTCATTATACTTGCTCCTGCATCTTGATTGTTGGGAACCCAATCACATTTGGTGATATCTTCAACACTCTGTGCCCTGTTTCCATCTATGAAAAATGAGAAGTGGTAGCCTCCACTTTCCCAATCAGACTTGTTGATGATCCTTCCCCATATCTGCACTCTAGTGCTATCGTTGTTGCTTCCAAGAGTTTTTGTGTAACATCCCCAACCACCAACAGGCCAAGCAATGATACCACGTGGAAATACCTACATACATAGATATATATAACATGCATTTTAATTGAAATAAAACACATAACACAATGCTACTACTACCATATAGATTCAAATGTAATAGACAATAATTCATATATGCAACAGAATACATAATAACATTCAAGCATCACATACATGTATAACATAAAAATTAAGCACACTAACAATACTTATCTTTTCAACTAGAGTAACACCACCAACTATGTGCAGACCTTCCACGAACCTCCCAGCATTAGACCACGCTACTCATCATGCTCGACAGTGGGTCACCCTTGACATGGGATCAAGCTCCACCCAAGGAAAGAGAATCCTATACTAGGTTGAGGTTACAGGAAAACTGCATAGTGCAACAGGAAGGATTCTCCCCAGGAGTCGTCTTACGCCCACTACTCATGGACTCTCATTCCCCACATGCATGTTCCACCCGAGAGTATACAACTTCACTGTCACCCAGTCCATCGACTACTTCACCTCCCTCTCAGGGTCTCAGCAACAGGACGGATCAGGAATTCTTAGAGCTTGGTAGCTGGTGATGGACTCTCTCTGGGAGAAAACCACTTCCCAGTAAACTCTCTCACCTAGAGAGAGCTTATCACAAGTTTGACAACCTTCCTCTTCCACCATGGGCCTGACAACCCACTTCTTTATCCAATTTTGACTCAATTCCAACATAGTGAGGACAACAACAAGGCTCAGTAGGGAATATATGACGAAAACAAGCCACGCTCAGTCCAGGAGATGTGTGGCCACAACAACCAATTGGAAAATGGGTATGGACACCCAAAATGGTAATAGTCAGACACTAAGACTCAACACGCTCAGGCGACTACCCAGGTGCGTCAGGTTCCACAGAAGACATAGGACGACCCATAGATTATGTGTTTTAGAGATGCTTGAGGGTATTCCAGGGTCGATGATGGTGGTTTCCGGTTTTGACGGAGGATGAAAAGATACCGAAGAGAACCCCCAACATTGTTGGATTTTGCATCTTTAACTACATGCACCCAGGTCGACACTTGTCTTCCTGGAGCTGCATTCATTTCCTTTTTCACATGTTGCCTCTCCTAGGACTTAGGAGAAAAACATGTCTTTTACACATCTTTGGAATAATAATAAATTATTATTCTCAAGGACTTAAGCCCCTAAGCTTAGCCCCTCTTTCCAACCTTTCAAACCCCTTTCCCTTACCCACCTTGTGGAAGCTTATTCTCCCATCACTATTTCTTCGTGGTCGGTCTGCATGCAACAATGTTTATATTTTTATTAATGATCTGCATATTTACACATACAAAGTTAGGCTCATTGGCCTTGGCATCTGGCTCACTAGCCTAATAAAAACATAAGTCTCTCAGCTTATAACCACTCGACTCACCAGCCTATAAAAAAAATTACAATTTAGTAGGGGCTCGACCTTGGGGTATTACAATCCCTTCCCCTTATTTTTTCACTGTCCCCAGTGCAACTCTTTACACAACATCAACAAGATTTCCAAAATCTTCAAAAAGATGCGAGTACTCTGCCTGCATAGCATCTTCATGCTCCCATGTTGCGTCCTTAGGATGTACCAGGTCCATTGGACCTTTACAATCCCTATGGTTCAATTTCAGAGTTGTTTTCTCTTCTGGTCCAATATGTGCACATGATGCACTTGTAAGACACCTTCTTGCTCCACCTGAATCACATTCCAATCGATTACATGATTAGCATTAGGTATATATTTTTTAAGTAATGAAATATGAAACACATTATGTACAGTCATGGATGCCGACAATGCAAGCATATATGCAACTGGTCCAATCCTTTCTAGGATTTCAAATGGTCCACAAAATCTGGCTGCCAACTTTGAACAGTTTCCCAGCCTCAAGGAACTTCTGTTGGCTTTCACTCTCATAAAAACATGTTCTCCCACTTTAAAATATTTGTGGGTTTTGTTCTTATCAACATATCTTTTATGCCTATCTTAGGCAGCTTTCAAATTTTTCTTAATCTTCAACATTTTCTCTTCCATTTCCTTGAGCAACTCTGGCCCAACTATTGCTCTATTAGTCGGGTTATTCCAACTTGCTGGAGTGGTAATATCCCCAAGGATGAGCCCTATTGTAATCATGTTTATGAATTTTAAATCATGTTTTGTAGGCTGGTGAGTCAAGTATTGATAAGCTAGTGGGCTTATGTGTTTATTAGGCCAAAGAACCTAAGTGTTAAAGGAAGGGATCCTATTTTTGTATATGTAATATGAAAAACATTAATAAAAATACAAACATCGCTACGTGCAGACCAACCATGAAGAAAGAGTGATGGGGGACTAATCTTCCACAAGATGGGTAAGGGGAAAAGGGGATGAAAGATTGGAAATAGAGGTTAAGTGTTGAGCCTAGGGGCTAAGATTAGGGGTTTAAGTCCTTAGGAGTAATAAATTATTATTATTCCAAAAGCTATGTGAAATGTATGTTTTTATCCTAAGTTCCTAGAAGGGGGAAGATGTGCAAAAGGGAATGCATGCTAATGGATCACATGCAAACTCATGGGCGACATGTGTCGGCCCAGACACATGAAATTTCACCCAAGAATTGAGCTAGGATGGGGGTTCCTCTTCCACTCTGTCGTTGACTGTTTGAAATCGTGAATTCCATCTGAGTTTTGCAAGCCTCATGTGGCTCTGAAACCCAAAGCCTATGTTGTTTTCTTGAAAAGTTGATACACCCTCTGGCTGAACTATTGAGTCTGTGTTCGACTTCTACGTGGACTGCTTGTCACACATACTAAAAAATGATGTTACCTGAATCACGTTGTGTCTTAGTGGCTTGTTGCCATGTTTTGGTTCCTCACCCTGTTTTCTTGTAGTTGTTGTCACCCATGAGTTAGCCAAAAGATGTTGTTGCTGCTGTTATCTTGAATGTGCAGGAATTGAGTTGAAAACTAGTTTAAGAATCGGGTTGTCAGGGTTGTGGTAGAAGAGGAAGGTGGTCAGGCTTATGAGAAACTCTCTCCAGGTGAGAGAGTCTGATGGGAAGGAGTCCAACACCAGCTATGAAGCTTTGAGAATTCCTGATTCGACCTGTTGTCGAGGCCCAGAGATGGATGTGAAGCACTGATGGACTATGCTTGTGAAGGTGTATACTCCTGGGAAGAACATTCATGTGGGGAATGAGATTATGTGAGTAGTGGGCATAAGAAATCTCCTGGGGATAATCCTTCCATATGCTCTGTGCATTTTTCCTATAGCCTCAGCCTAGTCTAGGATTCCCTTGCCTTGGGTGGATCTTAGTCCCAGATTGAGGGTGATCCACTACTGAGCATGATGAGCAGTGAGGTCTAAGGCTAGGAGGTTTGTGGAAGGTCTGCACATGGTTGGTGGAGTTACTACAATTTACAAGATAAGTATATGCATGTGTTTAATTTCAAATTAAATGCATGTATGTGATGCTTGCAATATTATCATGTATTCCATTGCGATGATATTTACTGCTGATTCCATTAATTATGTATGTTAGAAGTAATTATATGTTTACTCTGTTACTAAGTCATTTAACTTCATTTAAATGCATACTATATAAGTTTGATAATTTTTCCGCACAGTAGCGTTGCCCAACAAGTGGGTTGATGGCCAAGGGACGTTACCATATGGTATCAGAGACAAGATTTCAATGTTGAGCCTTGATGGGTCAGATAAGTGGTCTTTAGACCCAAGGTTTCGAGAGGAAATTGTGTCTGGAGGACTAATTTCGGACCTCAGAATGTTTCTGAGTGCCAAGGGGTTACTTGGTCATGTTACAAAGCTCAGGAGGAGTAGCGGTAGAATAAAACCACAACTGGCGTGGTATTTGACCAGAGAGAGAGAGGGCACTCAACACTTGGGGTGTTGGAGCCATAGGATCTATTCAAAAAGATGGGAAAAAACTTTACGATCGTCAGATCCAGAGAAGGTGCTAGGAGGATATCCGATAAGCCTTTCGAGAGTTCGATTGTCGGGAAAAGCGAGGCACGCTGAGGCACAAACACCGAAACCCAAAACTTTGAAACCCCGAGAATATCTACACCATAGATCTGGGGAAAAGATCTCGACCATTGGGTCAAGGAGAAGGGTAGATGGTAATTTTGGGAGTTTGGTTGTCGATAGAAATAGAATGTGCTAATGCACAAGCTCCCAAATCCTGAAATCGCGAAACCACGAAGCGTCGAAGTAGTGAGTCGGGCTGATGTCACTAGGATGGACATTGATACATGGGATTTGTGCCATGTGCCAGTGGGTCCCGAAGGAAAAAGTAGATGTAGTGGGGCCGCAGGGCATCGCCTAGGGTGACATGGACCTTCTTAAGAGAAACACGTGTCACCACCGTGGTTGGCGGAAACTATATTGTGGGCCCAGAGGCTAGAAAGGTCAGAAGTTTGGAAGTCAGGAGTTGGAGAGGGAAGTGAGTGTGACAGCTTCCACGACTGAAATCCTGAAACCCCGAAACTTGAAACCCTAAAGTCCCGATTAGAGAACCTTGAGACCTAGAGCTTGTTCATGAACCATGGTCGCATGGGGTTTGAGAGCTGAGAGAAAGGGGCTAAGGCATGAGTTCACTACAGAGTCAAGCAGATCTCAGAAAATTCATGGAAAATTAACATTTTTCTTGAATCAAGTTGTTTATGAATGATGTGGGATTTGTTAAGGCATAATGTCCTGACAAATTCTAGTTGTCTGCACGTTGTGTTTACAGAAGTTTAATGAGCACCAGAACTGAATAGAATTTCCATTGAGTGCAAAAGAAATGGAAAGAGCATGGACTGCTTCTAGTTCCGAGGAAGAAGAAAAAGGAATGAATTTTGATTTGGGAGTTGACGGATCAAACTCCAATGGCCATGGAGAAGAGATATATAAGGAAGGAAACATGAGGAAGATCATTGAAGGATTGCAAAAGGATGCCAAAATTCACCGAGAAGATAGCAGAAATCTTAGAAAATCTTAGGAAAAACAAGGTGAATTTAACATAAATATGTTAAAGAGTTTGGAGAGAATAAAAAAAAAATTGGATAAGGAGAGTGACTCGAGAAGAACAAGGAGTCACCAGACTTCTGAGGGAAGAAGGTTAAGGAGTGTGGGTAGAGACCATCATCACTCCAAAGGTCGCTCCAAGAGAAGGACACACAGTAGTTCAAGCCCATCTCCTACTAGAAAGCACAGGAGATTGGGAGTGGATGAATTTAAGGCAGATATGAACAAGATTAAGCCTCCTACGTTTGATGGATAACATCATAAGGAGGAATACACTGAGACATGGTTGCTTGGTATGAGGAAATACTTCCAACTACTGAATTTTTCCGCTCATGCGGAAGGAAGAATTGCAATGTATCAACTGAAAGGATAAAAATCCATGTGGTGGGATCAACTTGTGCAAGTGCATCACATTAGAGAGAAATATATCACTTGGAAACAATTCAAGAGGTATTTTGAGAAGAAGTATTTGACTAAGAGATATTATGACATAAAGATGAAAGAGTTCTTTGAACTCAAGTTAGGCGGCATGACCATTGATGAATATGAACGTAGGTTTTTGGAATTGCTGAAGTATGTTCCATTCATCAAAGAGGAAACTGTCAAGATTCAAAGGTATTTGAGTGGATTTCCATCTTCCATTGGGGACAAGATCTAGTATGATGACCCCAAGACCATGGAAGAAACGATAAGAAGAGAGAAATGCCTGCACAGACAACAAAGAGAAAAGCCTACCTTTCGGAAGGCTTGGGATGACGAGAAGAAGTTTAATAAAGAGCAGAGGAAGAAGGGAAACAAACCTCCATTTTTTAGAAATAGTCCTCAAGGACAACCATCATTTAGAGAGTCAAGAATGGTTGATGTAGGAGAACAAATGCCAAGGCAGACACCCATTCCATGTTGGGGATGTCAGGGGAACCATAAGTACAAATATTCTCCCCACAAAACTGGAAAAGTGAGAGTTGTCCATAATGTTCAGCAAGATAAAATAGTGGATGACATGGGCAGTAGAATTCCAAGGATCTATGCATCCCTGGAAAACAAGCAAGATGAATTTCAATCGCACATGATTGAAGTAGAAGGTATGATTAACAACCAACCATTTACTATTTTAATTGACTCAGGGGCTAGACATAGTTATGTAGATCCTAGAGTGGTGGAAAGTTTTCATTTGTTGAGAAGCAAACATGAAAATTCTTGGTTAGTGCAGCTAGCTACAGGAACCAAGAGAAAATTCACTGAGTTAGTTAAGTCCTGCCCAGTGGATATGAAAGCACTGAGCACAAAGGCTTAATTGAATATTCTTCCTTTAGGGTATTATGATTGTCTAATTGAGATGGATTGGTTGGACCAACACCATGCCATCTTGGACTATCGTAACAGGGCATTCACTTGCCTGGATGAGGAAGGAAATCAAAAAACAATCCAAGGAATTCCCAGAGCTATTGCTATCAGATAAATCTCAGCAATGCAGCTGAAGAAGTGATATAGAAAAGGTTGTCAATTATTTGCAGCCCATGTGGAGGAAACGTGTAAGGATAAGGTGTCAAGTATTGGATATCATGCGGTACTAAAATAGTTTGAAGATGTATTTCAAGAGGTACCCAGATTACCCCCGAAGAGAGATATTGATTTCTCTGTAAATTTGATGCCTAGATCAGCTCGAGTGTCGATAGATCCTTACAGAATGAGCACGCCAAATCTGAAAGAGCTACAATTGTAGCTTGAAGAGATTCTGAAGAAGAGGTATATACACCCAAGTGTGTCACCTTGGGGTGCCCCGGTCATGTTCGTGAAGAAGAAGGACGAAACATTGAGATTATGCATCGATTTTAGACAATTGAACAAAGTGGTGGTAAATAACAAGTATCCTCTGCCGATGATTGATGACCTCTTCGATTAGTTGAGAGATGTGAAGATATTTTCAAAGATATAACTCAGGTTGGGATATCACCAGGTAAGGATAAAGGATGAAGACATCAGAAAGTATATCTTTAGAACAAGGTATGGCCATTACGAGTTCAAAGTGGTGTTGTTTGGGTTGTCGAACACACCCATTGTTTTTATGTGCCTGATGAATGGTGTATTAAGGGACTACCTAGACAAGTTTGTCATAGTCTTCATGGATGACATTCTGGTGTATTCCAAGTTAGAGGAAGAGCATGAAAAACATATGAGGATGGTGTTGCAGGTACTAAGAGAGCACCAACTATATGCCAAGTTGATCAAATGCTCATTTTATTAGGAGCATTTCCATTACTTGGGGCACATTATTTTGAAGGAGGGGATAGCTATAGATCCTGAGAATATTGAGGCCATTAGAGAATGGTTAGCGCCAAAGAACATGACAGAAGTTAGATCCTTCATGGGTTTAGCTGGTTATTATAGAAGGTTTATCGCAGGGTTCTCAAGGATAGCTCACCCTATAAATTCCTTACAAAGAAAGGAGAAGAAGTTTCAGTGGAAAAAGGATTGTGAGAAAAGCTTTCATCAATTGAAGCAATTGTTAACCAATGCTCCAATCTTGAGGATCGTATATCCAAATGAATATTTTGTGGTATGCACTGATGCGTGCAAGGAAGGACTGGGAGGAGCCCTTGGTCATAATGGATTTGTAATTTGTTATGAATCCAGAAAGTTGAAAGAGCATGAAAGGAACTATTCCACTCATGATTTGGATTTGGCAGCCATAGTACATGCTCTAAATAAGTGGAGGCATTGACTCATGGGAAGGATTTTCAAATTGAGAACAGACCATAACGGTCTGAAGTATTTGTTTGATCAGCCAAACTTGAATGCTAGGTAGAGTAGGTGGTTGGAGTTTCTCTATGAGTACGATTTTGATATCAAGCATATCAAAGGGAAGGAGAATAAAGTGGATGATGCACTTAGCACGATAGTACATGAATTACATGCTACAACCATTAGCATGTACTGAACTGATATAAAGGGAAGAATTTTGGAAGCTGCAAATGCAAATTTGTAGTACATGGAACTGGTAGCAAAGCTACAACAAGGTGAGATGCCATAGAAAGTGGAAAATTATAAATTGGAAATGGAGGGAACACTTTTGTACAAAAACATAATTTATGTACCTAATGTACAAGACTTGAAATGTATGACTTTGCATGAAATGCATATTGTTCCTTATGCAGGGCACCCCAGATATCAGAAAACTGTGGCAACAGTCAAGAGCCATTACTTTTGGCTAGGTATGAAGAAAGAGATTGTTGAATACATTGCCAAATGTATGGAGTGCCAGAAGGTTAAATCTGAGCATAGGCACCCAACAGGGTTGCTGCAAACCTTACCCATTCTTGAGTGGAAGTGGGAAGTAGTGACAATGGACGTCATCACAGGATTGCCCAGAATAGGCAAGCATCATGATTCAATTATCATGGTGGTGGACAAGCTTATGAAATCTGCTCATTTCATTTCATTAAAGACTACTCACAAGGCAACAAATGTTGTTGACATCTTTATGAAGGAGGTGGAACGATTGCACGATACCCCCAAGAGAATTGTGTCTGATAGAGACCCAAAATTTACCTCAAATTTCTGGAAGTGGTTGTTCAAAGGATTCAAAATGAATCTGAACTTTAGCACAACTTATCATCTTAAGTCTGATGGACAGAAAGAGAGGGTGAATAGAGTAATAAAATACATGCTAATAATGTATGTGATGTACAAACCATCAAAATGGGAAGACTACCTACATTTGGTAGAATTCACCTACAATAATGGGTACCAAGCATCGTTGAATATGAGCCCATTTGAAGCACTTTATGGCAGAAAGTGAAATACTCCAGTAAGATGGGATAATCCAGTTGATAGGGAAGTAGTTGGGCCAGAGTTTCTCAAGGAAATGGAAGATCAAATGCTAAAAATTAAGCAGAAATTGAAAGATGCCCAAGACAGGCAGAAAAATTATTCTGATAAGAACAAAACCC
Source organism: Picea engelmannii (assembly GCA_009831015.1). Lineage (NCBI taxonomy): Eukaryota > Viridiplantae > Streptophyta > Pinopsida > Pinales > Pinaceae > Picea > Picea engelmannii. The sequence continues at coordinate 17,877 of ML847256.1, read as the reverse complement.
ATAGAGAATTTAAAGTGGGTGATCATGTTTTCCTGAAAGTAAAAGCCAATAGAAGTTCCTGGAAGCTAGGAAATTGTGCCAAGTTGGTAGCCAAATTTTGTGGGCCATTCAAAATCCTAGAAAGGATTGGGCCAGTTGCATATATGCTTGCATTACCTGCATCCATGACTGTACATAATGTGTTTCATGTTTCATTTCTTAAGAGATATATACCTGATGCTAATAATGTAATTGATTGGAATGTGATTCAAGTGGAGCAATAAGGTGTCTTGCAAGTGCACCCTGTGCGCATATTGGACCGGAAAAGAAAACAACTTCGGAATCGAGCCATAGGGATTGTAAAGGTCTAGTGGACCTGGTACAATCTTGAGGATGCAACATGGGAGCATGAGGATGCTATGTGGGTAGAATCCCGCATATTTTTTAAGATTTTGAAAATCTTGCTGATACTGTGTGAAAATTTCACTGAGGACAGTGAAAAAATAAGGGGAGGGGATTGTAATATCCCCAAGGATGAGCCCTGTTGTAATCATGTTTTGTAGGCTGGTGAGCCGAGTATTGATAAGTTGGTGGGCTTATGTGTTTATTAGGCCAAAGATCCTAAGTGTTAAAGGCCAGGAGGCTATTTTTGTATATGTAATATGAATAACATTAATAAAAATATAAACATCGTTGCATGCAGAGCGACCATGAAGAAAGAGTGATGGGGGACTAATATTCCACAAGATGGGTAAGGGAAAAAGGGGCTGAAATATTGGAAAGAGAGGCTAAGTGTTGAGCCTAGGGGCTAAGATAAGGGGCTTAAGTCCTTGGGAGTAGTAAACTATTATTATTCCAAAAGCTATGTGAAATGTATGTTTTTATCCTAAGTTCCTGAAAGGAGGACTATGTGAAAAAGGGGACACATGTTGATGGAGTGCATGCAACCTCATGGGCGACATGTGTCGGCCTAGGAACATGCAATTTAACCCAATAATTGAGCCAGGATGGGGGTTTCTCCTCCACTCTATCATCGACTATTTGAAACCATAAATTCCATCTGAGTTATGAAAGCCTCATGCTGCTCTGAAACCTGAAGCCTGTGATGTTTTCTTGAGAAGCCGATACACCCTCTTCCTGAATTGTTGAGTTTATGTTTGAATTCTGTGTGGATTTCTTGTCACACATCCTAAAAATTGATGTTACCTGAATCATGATGTGTCTTAGTGTCATGTTTTCATTTTCTGGTTCCTCACCCTGTTTTCCTGTAGCTGTTGTCACTCGTGAGTTAGCCAAAATTTGTTATTGCTTCTTTTATTCTGAATGTGCATGAATTGAGTTGAAAAATGGTTGAAGAACTGGGTTTTCAGGCCTGTGGTGGAAGAGGTAGGTGGTCAGGCCTATGAGTATCTCTCTTCAGGTGAGAGAGTCTGCTGGGAAGTGGTTTTCTCCTAGAGAGAGTCCAACACCAGCTACGAAGCTCTGAGAATTCCTGATTTGGCCTGTTACTGAGGCCCATAGAGGGAGGTGAAGCATCGATGGATTTTTCTTGTGAAGGTGTATACTCCCGAGTGGAAAATGCATGTGGGGAATGAGATTTCGTGAGTAGTGGGTGTAAGAAGGCTCCTGGGGAGAATTCTTCTAGATGCTCTGTGTAGTTTTCCTATAGCCTTAGCCTAGTCTAGGATTCCCTTTCCTTGGGTGGAGCTTAGTCCCAGCTCGGGGGTGACCCACTACTGAGCGTGATGAGTAGTGAGGTCTAAGGCTGGGAGGTTCATGGAAGGTATGCACGGGGTTGGTGGAGTTACTACAATTTACAATATAGGTATATGCATGTGTTTAATTTCAATTTAAATGCATGTCTGTGATGCTTGCAATATTATCATGTATTCCATTGTGATGATATTTACTATTGATTCCATTAATTATGTATGTTAGTAGTAATTGTGTGTTTAATCTGTTACTAAGTCATTTAACTTCATTTAAATGCATACTATATAAGTTTGAGAATGTTTCCAGGAAGTAGTGTTGCCCGACAAGTGGATTGATGGCTGGGGGATGTTACAGGAGTATTTCACTTTCTTCCATAAAGTTCTTAAAATGGGCTTATCTTAAACGATGATTGATACCCATTGTTGTTGGCGAATTCTACCAAGTGTAGGTAGTCTTCCCATTTAGATGGTTTGTTCATCACATACATTCTTAGCATGTGTTCTATCACTTGGTTTACCCTCTCGCTTCCCATCAAACTCAGGATGATAAGCATTGTTGAAGTTCATATTCATTCCTAACCCCTTAAATAACCCTTTCTAGAACTTTGAGGTGAATTTTGGGTCTTTGTAGACACAATTGTCTTGGGAATACTGTGCAATCGATCTATTTCCCTCATAAAAATATCAACAATGTTAGCTACCTTGTGAGTAGTCTTTAGCGGAATAAAATGGGCATCTTTCAAAAGATTGTCCACCACCACCATGCTTGAATCATATTGCTTTCCTGTTATGGGCAATCTTGTGATGAAATCCATTGTCACTACCTCCCACTTCCACTCAGGAATGGGTAAAGGTTGTAGCAACCCTGCTGGGTGTCTATGCTTAGCTTTAACCTTCTGGCATTCCATACATTTGGTGATGTATTCTCCATTTTCCTTCTTCATACATGGCCAAAAGTAATGGCTCTTGACTGCTGCCATAGTTTTATGATATCCAAGGTGCCCAACATAAGGCAGATTATGCATTTCTTTCAAAATCATAAGTTTCAATTCCTGGACGTTAGGTACATAAATTATGTTCTTGTATGTAAGTGTTCTGTCAGTTTCCAATTTATAATTCTCCACTTTATGTGGCATCTTACCTTGTTGTATCTTTGTTACCAAATCCCTGTACTGGAAATCTACATTTGCAGCTTCTGAAATTATGCTTTTAATATCAGTTTGGTACATACTAATGGTTGTAGCATGTAATTTGTGCACTCTCCTACTGAGTGCATCAACCACTTTGTTCTCTTTTCCTCTGATATGATTGATATCAAAGTCATATTCACAAAGAAACTCCAACACCTACTCTGCCTAACATTCAAGGTAGGTTGATCAAACAAATAATTCAAACTGTTGTGATTTTTTCTCAGTTAGAACCTCTTTCCCATGAGGTAATGCCTCCATTTATTCATAGCATGAACGATAGCTGGCAACTCCAAATCATGAGTGGCATAGTTCTTTTCATGTTCTTTCAGCTTCCTGGACTCATAACATATCACAAATCCATTCTGGCTGAGGAATCCTCCCAGTCCTTCTTTGCATGTATCAGTACACACTATGAAATCCTCATTTGGATCTACAATCCTCAGGATTGGAGCACTGGTTAACAACTACTTCAATCACTGGAAGATTTTCTCACAATATTCTGTCCATTGAAATTTCTTCTCCTTCATTTGCAAGAAAGTGATAGGGTAAGCTATCCTTGAGAACCATGTAATGAACCTTCTATAATAGCCAACTAGACCCATAAAGGATCTGAATTCTGTCACATTCTCAGGCGTTGACCATTCTTTGATGGCTTCTATATTCTTAGGATCCAAAACTATCCCATCCTTTGAAATGATATGCCCCAAGTAGTGGATCTTCTTTTGATAAATGAGAACTTGCTTAATTTAGCATACATTTGATGCTCTCTTAACACTTGCAACACCATCATCAGATGTTGTTCATGCTCTTCCTACGAATTGGAATACACCAGGATGTCATCCAGAAATACTATGACAAAATTCTCCAGATAGTCCCTAAATACACCATTCATTAAACACATAAAAACAACGGGTGCATTCAACAACCCAAATGGCACCACTGTGAATTCATAGTGACCATACCTTATTTTGAAGGAAGTCTTACTGAAGTCTTCATCCTTAATTCTTACCTGGTGATATCTTGTTCTAAGATATATTTTTGAAAATATCTTAGCATCCTTCAACTGGTCAAAGAGATCATTGATCCATGACAGAGGATACTTGTTATTTACAGTCACTTTGTTCAACTATCTGAAATCGATCCACACTCTCATTGTCCCATCCTTCTTCTTCACAAAGAGGACTGGGGCTCCCCAAGGTGACACACTTGGGCATATATACCCCTTCTTCAACAACTCTTCAAGCTGCAACTGTGGTTATTTTAGCTCTGGAATACTCATTCTGTAAGGATCTTTTGACAATGGAGCTCCTTTAGGCATCAAGTTTACAGAGAAGTCAATATCCCTTTTCGGGGGTAATCCTGGTACCTCCTAGAATACATCCTCAAACTCCTTTAGTACCACATGGTATTTGATATTTGACACCTTATCCTCAGTTGCTTCCTCCAAGTGGACTACAAATAATTGTCATCCTTTCCTGTAACACTTCTTCAGCTGCATTGCTGAGATTCCTCTGACAGTGATTTCCCTAGGAATTCCTTGCACTTTCCTTGGGTTTTCTTCCTCATCTAGGCAAGTGAATGACTTGTTACTACAATCTAATATGTAGTGGTGTTGGTCCAACCAGTCCATACCAATTAGGCAATCATAAGAACCTAAAGGCAAGATATTCAGGTCTACCTTAGTACTTAGTCCATTCATGTCCACTGGACATGATTTAAACGAGTCAACAACTTTCCTCTTGGCTCCTGCAGCCAACTGCACCAACCAAGATTTTTCGTGCTTGCTTCTTGGTAAATGAAACCTTTGCACCGTTCTAGGATCTACATAACTATGACTAGCTCTTGAGTCTATTAAAATAGTAAAGGCATGGTTATTGATCATACCTTCAACTTCAATCATGTGTTACTGATATTCTTCTCTCTTGTTGTCTAGGGATGCATAGATCCTGGGTAGTCTTCTACCCATGTCCTCCATTGTTTCATCTTGATTAACATTATGGAAAACTCTCACTTTTCCATTTTTGTGGGGACAATCTTTGTACTTGCGGTTTCCCTGACAACCCCAACATTGTTCCCTTATGTTAGTCATTGTCAACTCTGTAAACGATGTCTTTACTTGAGGACTATTTTTTAAAAAGGGAGGTTTGTTTCCCTTCTGTGTCTTCTCCTTCTTGAACTTCTTCTGGTCATCCCAAGCCTTCCGAAAAGTGGGATTTCCTCTTTGCTGCTCACATAAGCATTTCACTCTTCTTATTGTTTCTTCCATAGTTTTTGGGTCATCATACTGAATCTTGTCCTGAATGGAAGGTAGTAGTCCACTCAGGTACCTTTGAATTTTGATAGTCTCATCCTTGATGAATAGAACATACTTCAGTAATTCCAAAAACCTTCTCTCATATTCATCAATGGTCATGCTACCAAGCTTGAGTTCAAAGAACTCTTTCATTTTTCTGTCATAATATATTTTAGTCAAGTATTTCTTTTCAAAATACTTATTGAATTATTTCCAAGTAACATATTTCTCTCTAATGTGTTTCACCTACACAAGTTGATCCCACCACATGGATGCCTTTCCTTTCATTTGATACATTTCAATTATTCTTTCTACATGAGAGGAATAATTTTGTAGTTGCAAATATTTCCTCATTCCAAGAAACCATATTTCAACATCTTCCTCCTTCTGGTGTTCTCCATCAAACATAGGATGCTTAATCCTGTTCATTTATCCCTTCAGTTCATCCACTCTAGATCTCCTGTTCTTTTTGGTAGGATATGGGCTTTAACTACTGTGTGCCTCCTTATTGGGCTACTTCGGGGAGTGGCGACGATGCCTGCTAACTCTTCTTGATATTATTTTCTTCTCAGGGGTCTTGTGACTCCCTGATTTTCTTGAGTCAGTATCCTTATCCAACTTCTTTTTGATTCTTTCCAGACTCTTCATCAACTTTAAGTTGAATTATCCCTATTGATCCTTGGCTTTTAGGATCTTTCTATTATCTTCTCAGTTATTATGGGCATCTTTCTATAATCGCTCAACGATTTTCATCATATTCCATTCCTTATCTATCTCTTCTCTGTGTCCATTGGAGTTCGATCCTTCAAATCCCAAGTGGACATCCATTCCTTTTACTTCATTCTCTGAACTGTAAGCGTTCTGTGCCTCCTCCATTTCTCTACACTCAGTGGCAATTCAGTTCGGTTACGACACTCATTAAACTCTGCAAACACAACATGCAGTCAACCAAAATTTGTCAGGCCAGCATTCCTTAACAAATCCCATAGAATTCATAAACCAAATTTATTTTAAGAAACACTCATATTTCATGAATTTTATGAGCTTTTCTCAGCTCTGTAACAATTTCAGGCCTCATCCCTTTTATCTTAGGCCCAACCCCTGCGACCATGAGTTGTGACCAAGCGCTAGATCAATAGGCACTTAATCAGGACTTCAGGTTCCAAAGTCTTCATAATACATCACAACAGACTCTCAAATTTTCGAATTAATGAACTCGTGAAGTAGGGTGGATCAATGGTCCACGTCTACCTAGCATTCAATGGTTGACACTCACTGTGGAACTTCTGTCATCGAAGCTTTTGGACTTTGGAGCTTCCGACTTGTCTATCCTCTGATCCCACATAGTACAACTGTCACCAACTAAGGCGATGGCACGTGGTACACCTAGGAAGGTCCACGTCACCCCAGGCGATGTCATCCGACCCCACCACGTCTACCCTTTCACTTCGAAACTTCAAGTTTCAAAAATTTGTGCATCAACACTTTCCCCTTATCCCGATTTCCATATTTATGGAATCTCCATAGATAATCGATGGTCCTTATCTCTCCTACAACCAACGGTTTATATCCACTTCGTGATTCCTTACTTTGGAAGTGTTCACCTCTCTTCACTTCCAATATTTTGATTTTATTAATTTCAAATGGTTCTCGTGACTAACCCGTGCACGACTTATCAAGATCTAACTGTCAAGATATCCCCTCAGATCTATGGTGTATATCTCTTCCGGGACCTCGGAGCTTCAGACTTCATAATTTTATGCCTCAACGCACCCTGCTTCTCCCAATTGTCGAACTTCGATAGGCTTCCAGGATAACCCTCCTGAACCTTCTCCAGATATGACAGCTGTAAAAGGGTTTCCCTTCCTTCCGAACATATACTATGACCCACATTAATCTGCATCCCAATACCACTTCTGTCATAGTTTTATGATACCTCTACTCTCGTGAGATTCATAACATGACCAAGGTAAATTATTGGAACTCATGAAGGTTTTGAGGTTCGAAATTGGTCCCTCCAGACACAATTTACACTCGAAACCTTGGGTCCAAATACCACTTATTCGGCCCATACATGCTCAACATTGAAACCTTGTCTCTAATACCAATTTTGTAACATCCCCAACCACCAACAGGCCAAGAAATGCTACCACTCTGACACATTACTTAGCTCTGATATCAATTTGTAACATTCCTGACCACCAACAGGCCAGGCAATGCTACCACGCGGAAATACCTACATACATAGATATACCTAGCATTCATTTTAATCGAAATAAAACACATAACACAACATTATTTCTACCATACAGATTCAATTGTAATAGACAATAATTCATATATGCAACAAAATACATAATAACACTAAATCATCATAGACATGTATAACATAAAAATTAAGCACATTAATAATAGTTATCTTTTCAACTGGAGTAACACCACCAACTATGTTCAGACCCTCCATGAACCTCCCATCCTTAGACAATTCTTCTCAACATGCTCAGCAGTGGGTCACCCCCGAGCTGGGACCAAGCTCCCCCTAGGGAAAGGGAATCCTAGACTAGGATAAGGTTACAGGAAAAATGCACAGTGCAACCGAAAGGATTCTCCCCAGGAGCCTACTTATTCCCACTACTCACGGAATCTCAATCCCCACATGCATGTTCCACCCAGGAGTATAAACCTTCACTGTCACCCAGTCCATCGACTGCTTCACCTCCCTCTCAGGGTCTCGGCAACATGTCGGATCAAGAATTCTTAGAGCTCTGTAGTTGGTGATGGACTCTCTCTGGTAGAAAACCACTTGCCAACAAACTCTCTCACCTGGATATAGATACTCATAGGTCTGACAACCTCCCTCTTCCACCATGGGCCTGACAACCCACTTCTTCAGCCACTTTAGACTCAATTCCAACACAGTGAGGACTGTTGGCAAATTCAGTGGACAGAATGCAGTGAATGCTTGTCATTGATGACAACAGTGAAGATGGAAGAATAAGAAATTTGAATGTAAAGCTCAGGAGGAACAGCATGGAAGAGGATGCCCACAAAATCTCGAGGTACAGAAGTTTGCTGAGAAGAAGGAAGATGGTGACTAGCGGATCCCATCCAAATTTCCCGAAAGGCCAATAGCCGTAAGATCTGCAGAAGTTGCGAGGGAGATAAGTCATCGGAGATTCGGGGATCAGGATTTCAATATGCAAAGTTTACTCGACAAACGAAAACCCTGAAATCGCGATATGCGATTTCGCGATTTGATCGCAACCATTAAAAGCAAGCTTGAGATATGGACCGTTGATCTAGCTCATCGGAGAATCGGGAATCGGAGTTCCATGATTCTCGTGAACAATGACCACGAAAACCCCGAAATCGTGATATGCGATTTTGCGATTTGATCACAGCCGTTAAATCAAGCAGGGATCTGGACCATTCATTCACATGGACGCGTGGCACCCAGGAGGCCTTATCAGAGTTTCGAGGATCGGGATTTCATAATGCAAAGAACACAATGCATCGAAAACCCCGATTTTGCGATATGCGAAATCCCGACAGAATCTGAACCGTCAGATCAACATGTGATCTAGACCGTCGATCTAATTCATGACAACAGTCCACGTCATCTAGGGACACGTGGCACAACCAGGTAATGACAGGTGTCAGGCAAATCTAACACTTCAGGCACATACAATTCATTAATCAGAGTGACACATGGCAGGATCTAACACGTGCCAAATCACGTGTGACGTCAGCAGAGGCATCGGCAATCGGGACTTTGATATGTCAAGAACACAATGCAACAGAAACTCTGAAATCGCGATATGCGATTTTGCGATATAATCTGAGCCATCGAACTAGAAGTGATCTGGACCGTTGATCTTCGTTATCAGTAATCGGGGATTGGAGAGGGTAGAAACTCTCGACATCGAAAGTCTTGAAATCCCGAAGGGATCGGGACCGTCCATCTGAGGGACAGGTGTCGAAGATCAAGGCGCCTTCGGCATTTTGGTTCATCGGGAAATCGGGGATCCCGTTGACAACAGTTTGTGCAATTTAGAATCCCAATCCGCGAAACCCCGATAAGTAGGGGCCATATGTCAGCACAACAACGAAGGAGAACAATGGCATAGTGGAGGCCAGCTGTCAGAGGTATGGTTGCGGTCACAGGTAATGGTCACATGAACCAGGGTCAACCAGGAGGGCCAAAGCGCATCGCGAATCGGGAAATCACAAATTCCATGGACATAAGGATTATGTCATCGTAAATGCCGAAACTCTGATGGAGTGATATGACCGAGGTCAGACAGAGACAGGTCATATGGATCACGTTCTAGCCAGGTGGGCTAGCACACATTTTCGAGAGGTATGGTGGTGGTCACGTGATCGCAGGTCACATGGACCATTGTGTAGCCGGAAGGGGCTAAGGCTCAGGAATCGGAGAATCGGGGGTTCCGAGTACATGTGCATATTGACAATGAGAATGTTGAATTCGCGATGAGGGAAACCCTGATGGGATCTGAACCGTTGGATCAAGCATTGATCGGAGGGTTGTTGTTGTTCATCACACATTAACGCTTCATTTATGAATCCGTTAAGTGAAACGGACTTATGATGATGAATTGGTTAGCATTTCAGTTGCCAAGATAGATATCCTCGGATTTCCTATTGAAAGGGGAAGTGGAATTGTTAAGGAATGGCATAGAAAAGAAAATGTGCGAGACTGAATGGAGGTAGCTGTTCTGAATGGAAAAAGAACGAAACAATTAGAAAGGAGAAAGGAGAAGATACTGAGCATGAAATTGAAGGACAGGAAGAGGAGAAAAAGAACAGAATGACAAAAGAACGTGATGCAGAAGCAGACTTGTGAAGGAAGAGAAGAATTGCAGAATGATAGAGCCGAAGCAGA
>WSFP011352659.1:0-34846 GCA_009831015.1 Picea engelmannii | reverse complement strand
TAACCCTAAAATGCACCATACAGGTTTACCTGGCATCAGGCCAACTCATGCCTCTTCCTAGCCAAAGCCATGCTGAACAAATCCTCAAAAAACCATTTAAAACAAGCAACCTGCGCCCTAACTTCTCACTGGGCGCGGGCAACTGCTTGCTGTCCTTTTACTGCACGCGGGCATCCGCGGGCTAACCCAAAACAGCCCGCGGGTACCTAACAAAGCAAAAAATCAGGAAAGTTTCCACCGGGACACGAGGCTTTTTGTCAATTAACTGGAACTCTTCGCCATGCATGGCCGAGAGTTCGCCTAAAACCCTAGCTCCTTCTAGCCTATAAAAGGAGGGGTAGGGGTACTATTCAAAGGAGAAAAAATCATAGCAAAGGAACTCTGCCAAATTGCCAAGCTAGTTTTGTCCCAACTCTTTAGCCTTGCCTCAAGCTTTAGGAGAAACGCAAGAAGCAGCAGTTGGAGGACAAAAAGAAGAGGAAGAGCCCAGGATCAGGATCGTGGAACGGTGACCAGCCTCAGAAATCATTGTAAGTTGGTTCATATTGAAGTTAATGAAAAAGATACTTTTCCCATCCCGAATACATGAGTCTTGTCTATGTTATTTGATTTGTGTTTTATCTCTAACCCTATAATAGATCAGTAGCATGCATGCATAGTCTTGTCTTGATTGCAGGGAAGCTTTTGGAAGGAGCAGTAGCAGCAAAGGGATAAGAAGCTCAACAGAGGATCTACTTCAACCGTCAGAAAAATGTTGGTTTATTCTCCTCTTGTGTGCATGTGAAAAAAGAGGATTTCAGATTCAGGTAGAAGGTTAAAAGTTAAGTCTTGAGGGTCATGATCTACGTATAAGCTTAGAGCCCTAGCTTATTAGTCCGTAGGGTAGAATACCCCACAACATAGTGGTTGGTTAGTTTTTATCCAGAGATTTGAGGGTTTTAACCTTACAGTAGCCCAATAGTTTGCCCTCACCTTTGAAGGATGCAGGGCTAAGGTCGGGGACATACAACTTGAACTAAATGAGGAATTCCTCAGTTTGGCTATAGGATTACCATCTAAAGGGCAGAGGTGGTTTAAGAACTCCAAAGTGGACAAGGTGTCGTGGTCGCTCCTATTCACATCAAGGAAGATTGTTAGTTGTGATAGAGGTATGCATGTCGCTGCCCTCAAACCCAGGTGGCATGACCTATTGGAAATTGTTAAGAAGTTTGTGACCTACGAAGGCCGTTATGGTTTGGTATTTCAATATCATCTTCGGTTATTGATGAATTTTATAGACTACCCTCTAAACATGCTGCACTATCTGCTATGCAGTCTGTACAAGATGTCCAAATGATTTAAGCGTGAGAAGGCTGATAGCATCCTTTTCCATCACTGCTTGATCAAAATAATTATCGTCCACCATTTGAGCCTTAGCGGTGACTGTTGGCAAGCCTTCCTGTCAAGGAATGTCTTTGCCACCCCTGAGTGTGTCCAAGTGGACAAGGTTGTCGTTACTGAAACTCTGGTTGGGCCAGTCGTGCCACCTCCTACCCTTCTACCCCCTATCAAACCCTCGAATTGCCCCAACCTTGACCTATCCGATACCATGGTCGACCTATGTGATAAAGACGATGCTAAGGCCATCAAGAGGCCTGTAAGGAAGAAAGGCAAAGGTGATATTGGTGTCAACAGTAGGGGAAAGAAAAATGCATGATGGATATCCAGATGTGCTAGGAACAAGCCTAAGCAAAACGTTGACCAGAAGCCAATATTGTTGAGTGAGGACTCGGACTCCGATATTGAACGTTTCCTAGGCAAGGAATACCCTTACTGTCATGGCCTCTACTCAATGGAACCCTATGACTATGTTTCCAACTTACATCCGTGCCTCAAGAACAACCCTAAATTCCCGGGAATTAAGCTTTACAATGAAACCCCTGGTAACTTGAAAGAACCCTCGCCTGTAATGCCAAAGCCCGATCAACCACCATGTACTCAATGTAATTCCTGGATCGAACGGTATTACACCGACGTTCACCTATTGCAATCTAAGATTAAATCTTTGGAGGAACGGGTGACAGCGTTGTCAAAAGAAAGAGACAAGCTACAAGCCAACCAGAAGAAGAAAAAGACCACCGGTTCAATTGTCTTCAGAAATGTTGAGGCCGCAACGGCCTTTGTCAATTCAAAGTTATCCTACTCGAATCGTTCTCCTACTGCCCAGGTATGTATTTCAACATCGATTTTGTTTTATGAGTCGGTTTGAATTAGTGTGACCGATTATGTTTGCTTTTAACTAGTTCTGTTTGTTTTAAATAGATTCAAAACGATTATGTTATTTTTGAAATACCAAAAATGATTTCGTTATGAATCATGTATAGAAGATTTGTTTTCCTAAAAATGAACACAGCTATGTTTTGATTGATATGATTTTTTTGTTCTTGGATTGTGTCGGCCCTGAGTTAGTTCGATTCATTCCTTTTGGTTTGATTCTAAAACGATGTTGTATACCCTCAATTAGCATAGTCGTTTGTATATGTGTTGAAGATTGGATTTGCTTTCGATTAGTCCTGTTTGTTGAAGTAGATTAAAAAAAAAAACAATTATGCTTACTTCGAATTACCAGAAATGATTTTGTTTGTATTTGAATTAGCACGAAAGATTTCGTTTAGAATTAGCATAAACTATTTTGATTGCATCGATTCATTTCATAGCTATGATTTGGTTAATGTGATTTTATTGGTCTCAGACTAGTATAAACGATTAAATTGTTTCTGAGTTAGTTTGATTCAGTTCTGTTTGGTTTATGTTTGAAGCGATTCTGTACGTTTGAATTAGCATAGTCGTTTGTATATGAGTGGGATTAGTTTCAAAGTTTGGTTTGATGCAGCTCTGTTAGTTTTGAATTGAAAATTATTCTGTCTATTTCAAATTGGTAATAAAAGTTGTTTGACAGATCGTACATATCCTATTATCATTTGATTACTTCAATTACAATTTCATTTGTTTCAAATTGGCATAAAGAATCTCGTTACTTCTAGCATGAACGATTTTCTTTGTTTTCAATTAGCAATTAAAGATTTGTTTAATAGGTCGAATATATTTCTGTTAGTTTTGGATTGATTTAAAATAGTTCTGTTTTCAAATTAGACTAGCTACAGAATCGCAAGATTCTGTAGCTAGTCTTAAAATTTAGATTTTTGTTAATTTTATCAATAAAACATTATCTAAACTTGTGTATTCTTGTCTACTTACAGGTACCTATGAATTTCATTGACAAATTGGACATGTTGTGGTAGTTTAGATATAATTTTGTTTTAAGTTGCTAGTCATAGGCAGAAATAGAGACTTGGGAGATTGTTCCCAGATTTTTTGTAAACTGTTTTTGATAATTCCCACAGGGATGTTTTACCCTGTGGCCTTTAAATACTTGTTATTTTTTGTAATGAACCCATAATCACTATTGGGAGAACAAGACTATGGATTTATGATGATACAGACTTGAATGGAAGTCGATCTTTTGTAACAGCTTTAGCTTTCAATTTATCATACTTTCGTTCAGGTTTTGTGCATTCTAATTTGTGATTAAGTCATTGACTACTTTAGATATCAAGACTTATTACAAGTTAATGTGTTGTGATTTAAATTTTGTCCATGTCTTATGTATCTTATTTTTAGCACAACAATTATTCCGTTTCAATTTAATGAATAAATTTTTATCTTCTTCGTTAATTGAACTGTTCTGTACAAATATTTGCACAGGGATTTATCTAACTACGATGATTTGTAAATTATAAGATTGTTGTTGTTTTTTATGTCTTGTTTTTCCTGTCATTCATATTCAAAGAGCACTGTCGCTTCCTATTTATAAGAAGCTTGTGAAAAATCTGGTGTGGGTTTCCTCCCATCGAACAGCTGAATCAGACACGTTACGCGGGACAAATTGGAAAGCGTTATTACAGGTTAGTTTATTAGTGTTATTTAAGTAGTTTAGATAGGTATATATATAGTTCAGATTTATAGTTAGGATTATTATTTTAATTTCTCAGCTTAAATAGTTATAATTTTAGTTCTTTTTCATAAAATTATAAAAAATCAAAAAACAATAGTTTTGTTGTCATGGGACAGTTTACAAATGATTTTTTCAGGTTTTCGTTTAAATCTGTAATCTGTAAATATTGTACATTTCTTATTAAGATCTAATTCTGTTGATAGATGAACATTTAATTTCATAGAATTATTGATGTATAATATTAGACAATAGTATGTATATATTTATTTCAGATTTGTTTATTAGTTTGCTTTAGTTGTTGTTTTCATTTAGATTAGTTCCTTTAGTTAGTTTTCTTTCTTTTTCCCTAGGACTTAGATCGGCCAATGGAGACACTAAACCTGTTGGAGTGGATCATCCCAAATGACTTGGGTTATTTAGACAACCCCGGACCGGATCCACTCCTCCAGTTGACGAGCGTTCATTTTCGCCCGTCAACAAATGGCGCTAGAAGGAGGGCCTGAAACTTATTAATGGCACGAGGCGGTCGTAAGATACCTCCACCACCTAAATGCCTACCTATAGGTACAATAAGTCATTCAAACGACAACATCGTCCCTCAAAAAACAACCACATCAAACGACAATCTACGGATCATAGTTGAACCAGTAACCCCAAATCCTGCAGGTGGTGACGTACAAGAGATTGTTCGCCAATCTCTCTTAAGAACACATAGTGCCTTCACCCGTCTGAGGCAACCAAATCGACCTTTGGACCAACCTTTAGACTTCTCTGATATTAGAGAACAACTTGGAGGCACTAACCTCACTTTAAACCCTACAGATTCGATCCTCACTCCTGTTGTAGGGGGAACTGGAATACCACCCTCACCACCTCCATCACCTCCTTCTTCTTCTGGAGAAGACTCTTTTGATGAAGGAAGTTCCCCTTCTCAGCCTTCCACACCGCCTACAACAATGGCCAACCAAAACAATCCTTCTAGACCTTGGCTCGACTAGGATGCTGTAGCCGTACCTGGGCCTCAGCATCCCTTACCCAAACATTCGGAGAAGTGGCTTCCCAAGTTTGACCCTGACTCTAAACAGATCGCAGAAGATCACATTAAAATTTTTATGATAGCCATTAGACTCCGTAATATTGAGCATGAAGACGTAGTCTGTAGGTTGTTCCCCTAAACTTTCGAGGGCAATGCCTCTACTTGGTACTTTTCCCAGCAACCCCATACCATCGTGTCTTGGGATAAGTTCGAATTCTGTTTTCTGGAGAAATTCGGTGACGATAAGTCCCCAAAAGTTCTAGTCATGGAGCTCTCTAGCTTAAGAATGAACCCAAAAGAGAAAATTAAAGACTTTAATCAAATATTCTTAACACTTAAGAACCAAATCCCTATGGATTCCATGCTTACCGAGAATCTTATCATAGCATACTATACTAAAGCCTTGCATCAAAGTATAGCCATTTGGGTAAAACGATCTAAGAAAGCTACGTTGTTAGAGGCCTTTGAAGAAGCCAACCAGATTGAAAAAGACATCCTTAGTTTAAAGGACACTACTAGCAACGAAATAGAGACTAGTTCGTCTTCCAAAAAGAATATCGAAATCTTCCCTAGACCTGCTCAAAATAAAACACAACCTGAAAGCTCGGATTTAGAAAACTTAACTAAAGTCATTCAAAAACTGTCAAATCAAGTTATAGATTTGAAAAGGACGACCGAAGAAGCTTCTTCGAGCAAAGGGCCCTACAAACCCCCGTTCAGGAAGCCTTTTCCCACCAACCGACCTAATCCAAATACCGAAGGCCTACATCTAGAAAGTTTGCAATTTGCCCTTCAAACAATTCTAGAAGCCCAGGATAACTTGATGCCTCCTGAGATTCCTGAGGAGGCAGTCGAACAAGAGACAGTTGAAGAAGAAGAATCTTCTCCAAAGATTTTTTGACACTTCTTAGATAACATCTTTCAAGCTAACTTCGAGACAGTTCATCCCTACAATACTAGGAGTAAGATAGCAAACAAACCTCCTTCCGAAAACATTGCGACTTTGCCCCCGAAGCAATCTAAACCAGCTGAAACTAAAATGAGTCATGTGAACCCCAAATTAGATTATGATTTAGTTGAAGATCTAAAAAATTTAAGGGCTAACATTTCTATTTATGAATTATTAAAATATCCATTTCTGCTACAAAAAATGTTACAAAACATCGTAGAGAATAGAAAAAATGGTAATTCAAGCATCAACAAGGTTGTACAGAACAAAGTTCCTCAGAAGACTTCCACCAACAATAATCCTGATCCTCACGATAAAGGAAGCCTTCCTGTAAATAATGTAACAAATGTAGATAAATTAGCTTTAGAGACTGTGAATAAAAATCCACAAGCTTCCACCCTTAGTACTCGCAGAAATGTACCTCCATTTTTGTTAACTTTCGAAATCTTTAATAGAAACGTGCACAATTGTATGGTAGACTCAGGAGCGTCATCCAATGTGATGCCATGGTCTGTATGCCAGAAGATTAATGCTGAAGTTGAACCATCCACTTTAAAAATCATACAACTTGATCGAACTAGTGTCAAAGTCATAGGCGAATTAAGGAATGTGCTTATAAGATTATCATCTAACCCCAAAGTTCATCAAGTGATTGATATTATTGTTGTGGATATCCCAGAATTTTATGGTCTGTTTTTAAGTAGGGACTGGTCAAAGCAGCTACACGGCTACTTCGCAACAGATTGGTCTCACCTGTGGCTTCTAGAGAACGACAAGCCCAACAAAATCAAGGTAAATCATGGACGCTACCTTAAGTTCACGGTCATAGATTTGAATGATCCCAACGAACCATTTACACCTTCTGTTGATTCACCCAAAATACAAGGGATGGATAAAGTTTTCGGCAATTTCATGGCCGAGACTTCAGATATCACCAATCCAGAACAGCAGTCTAAGATTGTAGCATATGTGCAGCTAGCAGCTTCTACACAATGGTCTCATGCACCTGATAAAAATCAAATTTGGTCTCTTTATTTTGACAGGTCAAAGTCCAAAGAAGGAGTAGGTGCAGGCTGCG
Organism: Picea engelmannii; assembly: GCA_009831015.1. Classification (NCBI taxonomy): domain Eukaryota; kingdom Viridiplantae; phylum Streptophyta; class Pinopsida; order Pinales; family Pinaceae; genus Picea; species Picea engelmannii. Next base: position 27,789 of record WSFP011352659.1, on the reverse strand, counting down.
TTATTATTGATCCCTCAGGTAACAAAAATTTGATTTCATGTAGGCTAGAATTTGAATGTACTAATAACACAACAGAATATGAGGCTTTACTGCAAGGTCTTAGAAAAGCTTTAGATATGAACATTCAAAATTTGGTTGTCTTTGGTGATTATGAAATTGTGGTTAGACAGGTAAGAGATTCTATCCACTGTCTATCTCTGCATCTTAAAAGCTACCAATCCGAGGTATGGAATTTAATGAATAAATTTTATGCTTTCAATATAAATTCTATTCCTAGATTGAATAATTCTGAAGCTGGCCTATTAGCTAACGTAGCTTCCAAACTCTTTCTTGCAGAAGGCTTGTCCCTGAATGCATTCTTCGTCGAACTGTTGTTCAGGCCATCCGTTCCTGACAACATCACGAATTAGAGAGTCTTTGACAACGATCAGTAGATCATTATCTTCCTGCATATGGAAGAAACTTTCCAAGGTGTGGTGATTGACGAATGCACTCATGACGACAATTTGCGTGACTTCACGGTAATACTAGATCCGAGAACTCCTGAATCTTCATCGGACATGGTAAATTCGATCCCTAAATCTGTAGTTAGATTAGAGAAATTTTACGATCTTCAAGATAAATTCAAAAAATCGATCAACTGTAAAACCAATAGTTCCTCGTTATCGTATGAAAAAGTAAACTTGGGAACTAATGACAATCCACAGTGCATTAATTTAGGGATGGGGGGTTCTGAACAAGAAAAAGCCGCATTTATTAAATTTTTTAAGGAATTTAAAGATGTTTTTGCATGGACGTATGATGACCTTAAAACTTTCGACCCTAATATCATACAACACGTCATTCCTATGAAACCCCAAACCTTACCCTTTCAACAAAAATTAAGAAAAATGCACCCTAAACTCGAACCGACCGTTAAAAAAGAATTAAACAAACTCCTAAATGCTAAGATAATTTTCCCAGTTAGGCACACTCAATGGGTTTCTAACCTTGTCCCTGTCCGAAACAAAAGTGGGGAAATCCGACTTTGCGTCGATTTCCGAAACCTTAATAGAGCGTCTTATAAAGACAACTACCCTGTCCCACCCATGGAACAGATCCTTCAACAGGTATCTAGTTCTAAGAGGCTATCCTTATTGAATGGTTTTTCAGGGTACAATCAAGTCCTGATGTCTCCTCCAGACCAACTTAAAACTACCTTCCGCACTCCATGGGGCACCTACGCTTACAGGAAAATGCCCTTTGGACTGATTAATGCCGGTGCCACTTTCTAGAGAGCGATGGACATCACTTTCTGAGGCTTAATCAATCAATCCGTCATAGTTTACTTAGATGATGTTACTGTATTTTCCAAAAACAAAACCAATCATCTGGCTCATTTAAGAGTCGTTCTACAACGATGTCGTAAATACGGCATTTCCTTAAATCCTAAAAAATCCATCTTCGCAGTAGAACAAGGTAAACTCCTAGGATTCATTGTGTCAAGCAAAGGGATGATTATAGACCCTGAAAGGAATCAAGTCATCTCAAAACTTCCCCCTCCCTCATCCAAAAAGTCTATGCAGTCTTTCTTAGGCCAGATAAACTTCGTGAGGAGATTCGTCCCCAGTTTCTCCGAAATGGTCAGACCTTTACAGAATTTAATTAAGAAAGATGCACAATATCATTGGGGACCCTTAGAAAATCAAGCGTTCAATTCAATAAAAAAGACCATAATAGACGCTCCTTCTCTCATGAGCCCCGACTTTTCGCAAGACTTCATGCTCTACACTTTTTCTTATGACCACTCCTACGCTGTTGTCCTAACTCAAAAGAACGCTGAAAACAATGAAGTACCCATTGCCTTTATGAGCTTTGCTTTCAAAGGTGCGGAACTTAATTACCCAGCGGTATATCAGCAAGCCTACGCTGTTTTCAAAGTAGTCAAACACTTCAGATCTTATCTTTTGAAATCTAGGATGAAAATTATCGTCCCTTACCCAACCGTCGGGAATATGTTAGTGCAGAAAGAATTAGGCGAAAAGAGGGCAAACTGGGTTACCTCCTTGCAGGAGTATGACATAGAAATTACCCCAGCTTAAATGGTGAGAGGCCAAGGGTTATGCAAGTTAGTTGCTGACTCAGTAGCAGGACAGCAAGAAGAAAATGATATGTCAAACCTAGTACAACACAATCAAAGCGCAATCTGTTGTGCACAAAACTCTATCAGTCCATGGTATGACGATATAAAATTCTATCTTGAACATGGGTTAGCCCCCCGTCACCTGGATCCCACTAAAAGAAGAGCGTTAAGATTAAAATCTTCCTCCTTTCATTTGATTAATGGTATTCTATTTTGTCAAAATTTTGATGGAGTACTAATGCGCTATCTTGAGAAAGATGAAACAGAAAAAGTCTTACTAGAATTACACGCAGGAGAATCTGGTGGTCATTTTGGTGGTGACACCACTGCCCATAAAGTTTTGAGAGCTAGTTATTACTGGCCCACACTTTTTAGAGATGCCCATGCCTTGTGTCATAAGTGTATTATTTGTCAAAAAGCATCAGGGCAGTTACAGAAACCAGCCTTTCCTTTACAGCCCGTATCAGTAGACTCCCCTTTTCAGTAGTGGGGCCTTGATATCATAGGTCCAATCAATCCGCCATTCTCACACCAACATAAGTTTATCATAAATACCACATATTATTTCACCAGGTGGTCTGAAGCTGCCGCATTAAGAACTGTCAATACCAGTCAGGTAATTGCCTTTTTAAATTCAAATATTATTACTCGTTTTGGTATCCCTGACTGCTTAGTCTTTGATAACGCTTCTTATTTTTCATCTCTTGAGATGAGCGAATTCGCTATAGAAAAAGGAATTAAATTGAAGTATTCTGCCAGCCACTACCCCCAGGGAAATGGATTAGCAGAATCAACAAATAAGAATCTGATTAAAATCATCAAGAGAACGGTATCTGAGAATCACAAAAACTGGCATAATGCACTGTTAAACGCAATCTGGGCTGATAGGGTAACACCAAAGACTGTTGTAGGTAACTCTCCCTTCTTTCTCATATATGGCAGAGAAGCGATTCTGCCACCACACATTCTTCTTCCTTCACTACAGCTATCACAGAAAATACAAGAAGAAGACTGTCCCCCTTTGGAAAACCGAATTAATGCTTTAATGAAACTAGAAGAGGTAAGGGCTCAAGCTAAACGTAAGTTAGATCAACATCAACTAGTGGTCAAAAGATGGTTTGATTCTAACTCTGCCTTTGATAGGAACTTCGAAGTAGGTGACCTTGTCCTGAAATGGGACAAACCGCATGAAGGAAAGGGAGAGCACACAAAATTTCAGAACTTATGGCTTGGACCGTTTTTAATTGCTGAAAAATTGGGTCCCAATTCTTTCCGATTATAGAATCTAGAGGGACAGCCTAACACCTATCCGGTGAATGGACAAGCTATGAAAAGATGTTTTTCTTGATGAAAACCCTTTGTATACTATGTAAATATTTTTCTTTTGTTTGATTTCCTTTTACTGTTTTGGTTTTGATTTTCCCCCTTGCACTTATCAGTTTTTATTTTTGGAAATACACATACCTGCATTTTGAACTGTTCAGACAAAGAAGACAGAAATTTCTTTCACTGAAATGACTGCTAAAAAATTGTCTAAACATCAATTATAATATACTTCTGAAATTTACATCTGTGTTGAAAAGACTATTGTTTGAAAGAAGTTAACTGATTTTGATCTGTGAGTAAAGCCTGTCACGATCATCCATTATCTTTTTACGCTGTCCCTGTTCCTTAAGGGAATAACTTAGAAGATGTCTCCCTGCCTTAGAAGGTTGGTTTTGTAAATAAACCATCTCTGGATCTTAATTAAGGACAGTTCTGAAAAATTCTGTTGGGGTCTGTAAAAATATGTCAAAAATATCATAATTTTCAGCGTCACCCCGCTCAATTATATATCTTTAAAAAACCATAAAATAGCTATGGGAAGTGCTTGTAAACCTGTCGAGATGCTGAATAGGTCTGCTGGAAGCGGGTAAATGCATGCATGATGCCAAGACAACTTCGTTGGGGTACTGAACAGGCCCGCTGGAAGCAAAGCAATGTCGGGTATACAAAAATTCGTAAGTATGAAATCTCTTGACCTTAAAATGTCCTTTATTCTGATCTGGAACTTCTTGGCAGGATACAAATATCAGAGTGGGTTAAATGGAAACCCTGTCGAGGCTATGGATGCTTGCTGGCAGCAGTGGCTCTGTCAACAGTATTGGAGATTTTATATTTAATATCATGGCTCGCTTGTCTTAAGACTGTTATCAGTTTTCATCCTTTAAGCACTGCTGGAATATTTGATTACTGATGATGTTTAAACAATTTTCTGGTTGTTTTTTGAGTTAGAATTATTCTCATTATCATAATTTGAATTTGTTCTTTTGGCAGAGATAACTGCTTCTACCAGTGTGTCGCCATTGTTGGCAGCCATTTCGCATTTTATCCTTTCCTTATAAGCTGCCTACACAAGTGTTTTGGAACCCTTGATTCTCATCGCAATATTTTGAATATAACGACATGATTATCTTGTGCATTTGCACACCTGCCTTTGTTCTCATTTTCACGACTGCAAGCATGAAAAATTTGATTTCGAATTCACGTCAATGGAATTAAAATCATCACTGATTTATTATGGTTACTCTTGTCTATGTGTTCATTTCATTTTCAATTCAATTATGGTCACACAGTTGGCAAGACACCAAAACCTTTACTCATTTGGCATTTTTTGTTGTTAATATGATTTTGTTTTTATGAGACTGTGATGATATTCTAATGATGGTGATTGAGTCCTTGGTTAAATGGTGGTTTGATGTTCTATTCCTTTTGACCGAATTCAATGGTTTTATAACAACACATTAACATGGTGATTAGACCCTTAATTCAATGGTTCCATATAAAGCATACATTTTATGATTGAATCCTTGGTGCTATATTCGAATCGTTGTTTTGATTTTAAAACCATGCAAAGACTATTACTTGTGCAAATATGTGGTCGAATTACCATAGTTTTCATTAATTGTTTGAATGGCATTGCTTTTAACACATTGCAATAGTGATTTGAATCACCATATGTGCCATCGATTGTACATTTGGATATGACTGTTTTGCATGGGTCTATTTTCATTCCACCACCCTCTCACACTTAGGCATTAATGCCTGTCGTCTATCCTGGGTTACCTCTGTTGGTTTTCAAGGAAGCCTGTGAGCTATCGATCCTGCGTATACCCTGTCCAAACCCTTGTTCGTTTACCCTGCTCACTGTGTGTTCCATTCTATGGCACCTGTGGTGCGCATAGAACCTAATGGCAGCCAAACACTCTTGATATTCGAAAATGCCCGTGAAGATTTGGAAAATAGTGGTTGGTTAGATTTTATCCAGAGATTTGAGGGTTTTAACCTTTCGGTAGCCCAAGAGTTTTCCCTCACCTTTGACAGATCCAGGGCTAAGGTCAGGGACATACAGTTTGAACTAAATGAGGAATTCCTCAGTTCGGCTACAGGCTTACCAGCTAAAGGGCAGAGGTGGTTTAAGAACTCCAAAGTGGACGAGGTGTCGTGTTCGCTCCTATTCACATCAAGGAATATTGTCAGTTGTGATAGAGGTATGCCTGTCGCTGCCCTCAAACCCAGGTGGCATGACCTATTGGCAATTGTTAAGCAGTTTGTGACCTGCGAAGGTCATTATGGTTTGGTATTTCTGTATCATCTTCAGTTATTGATGAATTTTATAGACTACCCTCTGAACATGCCGCACTATCTGCTATGCAGTCTGTACAAGATGTCCAAATGATTTAAGCATGAGAAGGCTAATAGCAGCCTTTTCCATCACCGCTTGATCAAAATAATTATCGTCCACCATTTGAGCCTTAGCGGTGACTGTTGGCAAGCCTTCCTGTCAAGTAATTGCTTTGCCACCCCCGAGTGTGTCCAAGTGGACAAGGTTGTCGTTACTGAAACTCTGGTTGGGCCAGTCGTGCCACCTCCTACCCTTCTACCCCCTGTCAAACCCTCGAATTGCCCCAACCTTGACCTACCTGATACCATGGTCGACCCGTGTGCTAAAGATGATACTAAGGCCATCAAGAGGCCTGTAAGGAAGAAAGGCAAAGGTGATATTGGTTTCAATAGTAGGGGAAAGAAAAATGCACAATGGATATCCAGATGTGCTAGGAACAAGCCCAAGAAAAACGTTGACCAGAAGCCAATAGTGTTGAGCGAGGACTCGGACTCCAATATTGAATTTTTCCTAGCCGAGGAATACCCTTACTCTCATGGCCTCTGCTCAATGAAACCCTATGACTATGTTTCCAACTTACCTCCGTGCCTCAAGAACGACCCTAAATTCCCGGGAATTAAGCTTCACAATGAAACCTCTGGTAACTTGAAAGAACCCTCGCCTGTAATGACAAAGCCCGACCAACCACCATGTACTCAATGTAATTCCTGGATTGAACGTTATTACACCGACGTTCCCCTGTTGTGATCTAAGATTAAATCTTTGGAGGAATGGGTGGCAGCGTTGTCAAAAGAAAGAGACAGGCTACAAGCCAACCAGAAGAAGCAAAACACCACCAGTTCAATTGTCTTCAGAAATGTTGAGGCCGCAACGACCTTTGTCAATTCAAATTTATCCTAATCGAATCGTTCTCCTACTGCCCAGGTATGTATTTCAACATCGATTTTGTTTTATGAGTCGGTTCGAATTAGTGTGACCGATTATGGTTGCTTTTAACTAGTTCTGTTCGATTTAAATAGATTCAAAACGATTCTATTATTTTCGAAATACCAAAAATAATTTCGTTATGAATCATGTACATAAGATTTATTTTGCTAAAAAGGAACACAACTATGTTTTGATTGATATGATTTTGTTGTTCTTGGATTGTGTCGGCCCTGAGTTAGTTCGATTCATTCCTTTTGGTTTGATTCTGAAATGATATTGTATACCCTCAATAAGCATAGTCGTTTGTATATGCGTTGAAGATTGGATTTCCTTTCGATTAGTCCTGTTTGTTTAAGTAGATTAAAAAAAAAAAACAATTCTTCTTACTTCGAATTACCAGAAATGATTTCGTTTGTATTTGAATTAGCACGAAAGATTTCGTTTAGAATTAGCATAAACTATTTTGATTGCATCAATTCGTTTCATAGCTATGATTTGGTTAATGCGATTTTATTGGTCTCAGATTAGTATAAACGATTAAATTGTTTCTGAGTTAGTTTGATTCAGTTCTGTTTGATTTACATTTGAAGTGATTATGTACGTTTGAATTAGCATAGTTGTTTGTATATGAGTGGGATTAGTTTCAAAGTTTGGTTTGATGCGGCTTTGTTAGTTTTGAATTGAAAACAATTATGTCTGTTTCAAATTGGTAATAAAAGTTGTTTGACAGATCGTACATATCCTGTTATCATTTGATTAATTCAATTACGATTTCATTTGTTTCAAATTGGCATAAAGAATCTGGTTACTTCTAGCATGAACGATTTGCTTTATTTTCAATTAGAAATTAAAGATTTGTTTAATAGGTCGAATATATTTCCGTTAGTTTTGGATTGATTTAAAATAGTTCTATTTTCAAATTAGACCAGCTACAAAATCGCAAGATTCTGTAGCTAGTCTTAAAATTTAGATTTTTGTTAATTTTATCAATAAAAAATTATCTAAACTTGTGTATTCTTGTCTACTTACAGGTACCTATGAATTTCATTGACAAATTGGACATGCTGTGGCAGTTTAGATATAATTTTGTTTTAAGTTGCTAGTCATAGGCAGAAATAGAGACTTGGGAGATTATTCCCAGATTTTTTGTAAACTGTTTTTGATAATTCCCACAGGGATGTTTTACCCTATGGCCTTTAAATACTTGTTATTTTTTGTAATGAACCCATCATCATTGTTGGGAGAACAAGACTATGGATTTATGATGATACAAACTTGAATGGAAGTCAATCTTTTGTAACAGCTTTAGCTTTCAATTTAGCATACTTTCGTTTAGGTTTTGTGCATTTTAATTTGTGATTAAGTCATTGACTACTTTAAATATCAAGACTTATTACAGGTTAATGCATTGTGATTTAAATTATGTACATGTATTATGTATCTCAGTTTTAGCACAACAATTATTCCATTTCAATTTAATGAATAAAGGTTTATCTTCTTCGTTAATTGAACTGTTCTGTACAAATCTTTGCACAGGGATTTATCTAACTACGATGATTTGTAAATTATAAAATTGTTGTTGTTTTTTATGTCTTGTTTGTCTTGTCATTCATATTCAAAGAGAACTGTCGCTTCCTATTTATAAGAAGCTTGTGAAAAATTTGGTGCGGGTTTCCTCCCATCGAACAACTGAATTGGACACGTTACGTGGAACAAATTGGAAAGCGTTATTACAAGTTAGTTTATTAGTGTTATTTAAGTAGTTTAGATAGGTATATATATAGTTCAGATTTATAGTTAGGATTATTATTTTAATTGCTCATCTTAGATAGTTATAATTTTAGTTATTTTTCATAAAATTATAAAAAATCAAAAAACAATAGTTTTGTTGTCATGGGACAGTTTACAAATTGTTTTTTCAGGTTTTCATTTAAAATCTGTAATCTGTAAATATTGTACATTTCTGATTAAGATCTAATTCTGTTGATAGCTGAACATTTAATTTCATAGAATTATTGTTGTATAATATTAGACAATAGTCTTAATATATTATTTCAGATTTGTTTATTAGTTTGCTTTAGTTGTTGTTTTCATTTAGATTAGTTCCTTTAGTTAGTTTTCTTTCTTTTTCCCTAGGACTTAGATCATCCAACGAAGTTGCTAAACCCGTCAGAGTGGATCATCCCAAATGGCTTGGGTTATTTAGACAACCCCGGACCGGATCCACTCCTCCAGTTGACGAGCATTCATTTTTCGCCCGTCAACAAAATCCTCTTTTATAAGGGCCCACGTGCCCTACTCCATTACTGCACACGTGTACATGCTAGTTGACCTCAAACAGCCCGCGTGGACCGACAAAAGCATGAAAAAAGGAAAATTGCTGACAAAACACACAGCTATGGGTGACTTAACTGAAACTCTCGACCATGCATGGCCGAGGGTTCATCCAAATACCTAGCTTCTTATAGCCTATAAAAGAAGGGCTAGGGGTCCCATTTGGAAGAGAAAAATATAGCAAAGAAACTCTGCCCATTTTCATATTCCCATTGTCTCAACCTTTTAGCCATCCTTGTGCCAGAAGAGATACAAAGCAAAGAAGTTGGAGGACAGTTGAAGAGGACCCCAGTATCAGGTTCGTGGAGCGGTGGCCAATCTCGACTTTTTGTAAGTTGACTCATTCAAAGTAATAAAGAAAATGCTTTCCCGTCCCTATTCATGAGTTATTCATATTTTGTTAAGTACATGTTTGAATCTCTAACCCGTTAGTCTATAGGTAAGATGCATGTGTAGTTGTTTCTTGTCTTGTATGCAGGTCAGCGTTGGAAAGGAGAACTAGGAACAAGTGATCAAGTGTGACAAGGGATCGACATCGAACGCCTGGAACAAGGTAGGTTGATCTGTCCATGTATTTACTAAAAAGTAATGGGATTTATGTCTAGGGACGAAGGTAGAATGTAGATTTTCTCTGGGTCATATCTGCATCCAAAGCATAACCCTATTTGCTAGTCCATAAGGAGATTTCCCTCACAATAGTAGACCTCATGTGTCTGCTTTTGGAAGCCACAACTGAAACAATGGAGTCGTCAGGTGCAAGTTGTAATATTCAAGGTACTGATTTCTGATGCACCTTCAGAATCAGAATTTCCTTGTCATTCTTACCTAGGAAAATGTATTCAATTCATCCCCAGCAACGACGTTAGAAATGTTATCACTAGAATTCACCCTTAGATTGCATAGAAGGTAAGCCTAGTACCCATCAGTTTATACAGTAAATTTAAATGAGTTTCAAGAGGCCAAATGGAGAAGAATCAATGAAAATAACATTCTAACTCAGAAATCTGGACTGGTATGTGCAAGCAATTGAGGTCTTGGATCAACTTCAGTCAATAAGTTGGAGTAAAGGTGAGTAGGAGGAATAATTTGGTGAGAAAAGTGTAGATGTATGTCGTGAACATGAGGCCTTCCAACAACTTAAGGAAGAAAAAATTAAACAAAATATCCTCTTGGATTCAAATTTCAAGGAAACTGAAAGAAATCATAAACACATTATAATCAAACATTCATCATAATATAGTTACAACAATCCATGTGAATCAGTCAATCATGAACTCTCTCGGTATCAGAGGAAAATAAGATGGAGTAAGAAAGATGATTTATATTAATCAAGAAGTCTCAAATCAAGACATAACCAAAGAACCAATATTCTTCATCAAAATATTACAATAGCAGGGAGCCTAGCTCAACCATTCCCCCTTAACAAAATATCAAAACTGCCTATATATACTAAAAATGTTGCAACCACCAGGAATGTGATCAAACCCCTGCATTCAAAGTTTCTAGTCGGTGCCTACTCTCTCAGCCTTGTTACACATCAAAATTACTCACTTCAATGATAACCTATTGTCTTCATTACAAGTGTCGCATTTTATCCATAAGTGTTGTAAGTGTCACATACATCACACAGTAATATTGCCTATGCCATGTCTCGAATGACATCACAAGGAACACTTGAAGACACCCTCAAAGATTAGTTAAAGAAGAAGAAATCATTTGATTAAGAGTACAAATATTTTTCCATGAAAAAAACCACTTAAAAATGAATTTTGAAGGCCATCTCTCCCCTACCCACTGATAGGGAGTGCCAACGCTCCTTGACCTTTTTTGGGGGAGCATTCTAGCACTTTGTGCACTCTTCTGGGGGAGTTGTTGGCACAAGGGTATACCTAGGGTTCATCTCTAACAACACACCAACAATCCCTAACTACTAGCCCTTTCGACAACACCTGTGAAGCAGATGCAGTCTCAACTGAAGTAGCTATAGGGGGTTGTAGGACACAGGTGTCTACAACCAGAGGAAATTAAGAGTGGATTCACAACAACAACACATAGTCACCTAGTTATTATTTATCCTCCTTAACCTACTACACAAGTTACATTTCATATATAACACAATATCACAATAGAAGCATATCAAATGACAGATAACACAACATCAATCACACATAACATAAGATATATGTGGTTCACCCTCTCCCTAGGGATACGTCCACATAACTGTGCTTTATGATATATTAATATGGAAGCATACAGTTCTTATCTGCGCCCTTGGCGAGCATACATTCTCTACTTCTCTCTCTTTCTCGCCCCTCCCTGCGCACCCAGTTGCAGGGTTGATCTTCACACCCAGCTGAAGATATTACAATACAAAAGGCCCTCACACACAACACTTCTCTCTCACACGATAGTACTCACTTGATCACACAACAACAATGAACTCTCAACCAACTTAGCACCAACCCATCCCAGGTACTTTAGACCTTTATTTATACATTACAATAACTCTTGGACACCCTTAGGTTAAAACCTAACTGTCAAAACCCTAGATACCAAAACCCTAGGTGTCTAAAATCCTAGGTCAACTTGACCTATGTTTTCAGGGCTTCGTCAGTCTGTCTTTCCTTCCTTCATGCGTGGTGCTCCAAAGAATCTGTTGACATCTTCTTTCACTGTTGAGTTTTCCACGATCCCTCTTCCTTTCTGATCTGTCATCCTCGATCTCCTCATCCAATGAATTTCTTTCTCTTACTTCACTCCATCTTTTGTGCTCTTTTGGTCACTTCGACCCAGTATCAGTCATTGTGTCTTCTGCATAGTTCAAATTTTTTCTTTTCTCCCTTAATATTCACTTACTTCCATAACCAAGGGCCAATAGGCCCCCAACACTCACTTTTGACTTGTCCCGAGGCACTTCAAGTCTAAATTTTTTGTTTCATTTCGACTTTAGACTGCACAGGGAAGCCTATTCTTTCTACTTTGTTCCTCCCTTCTATGTGCAAACTATCTTTTTTTGTGTCTGGTACCTAGTTTCAACTGCACCTGGTACTTATACTCTTTCCCTTTTTATTTTACCGAGAGCTATGAGGCAACTGGTTTTATAATACAATTTCAACCGGCTTCCGTTCACCAAAACTTCCTTCCATTCTCCAGTCAAAGTCTTCAACTGAGCAACTCCTCCTTTTGTAACATAGGAAATCTCATATGGCCCAAGCCAATGCGTCTTTAACTTCCCTAGATGCCTCATGAACTTACTGTCATATACCAATACCAGATCTCCTTTCTTGAAAGCTTTCTTCTTGATGTGTTTATCATGGTAGGCCTTTTCTCTTTCTTTTTGAACCTGTTGGTGAAATCCTACAATAAATCTGTCTTCTTCCAGTTCAACCAACTGTGAAAACCTCTCTTGTATAGCACCAATGTCATCCATATCTGTAAAGGATGAAATTCTCAGGCTAGGAACCAAATAGTCCATGGATACACCTTCTTCGAGACCATAGACCAATTTAAAGGGGGGTTGCATGGTCAGTTTCTAGCAAGTGGTTCTAAAGGCCCATAATACTACTGGTACTCTCAAATCCCAGTCATCCATATTCACACTACATATCTTCATCAACATTGTCTCCAATATCTTATTGAATGCTTCAATTGTCCCATTTGCTTGTGGATGACAGGGCATGCTCTTCTGATGGTGAACTTCAAATTCCTGAGTCATGGCTTCAATAGTCTTGTTAATAAAATGTGTTCCTTGATTGCTCATAAAAATATTTTGGAATCCAAACCTAGTTATGATATCATCAAATATGAATCGTGCAGTTGTAGTTTCACTATAGTCCTTAACTTCTCTTGCTTATGCCCATCATGTCAAATACTCTCTCACAATGATTATGTATCTAGCTCCTGTGCACTTTCCTAGTGGGTTGATAGGTCCCACGAAGTCAATGGTCCATTTCTCAAATGCATGTAAGGTCATTTGAGGCACTAGAGGCATCTCATCTCTTCTATATGGTTTCCCAACTCTTTGGCATACATCACAGGCCTTAAAGTATTCCTTGGCATCTTTCTATAGAGTAGGCCACCAAAGGCTAGCCCTAAGAATCTCCTCCATTGTTTATTTCCCTACATAGTGTCCTCCTGTGATGCCTTCATTTGCTTCTGTGAGGATCAATGGTCTCTCTACTTCCATAACACACCTCCTCAATATCTCATCAGGTTGTATAGTTGTCCAACTATAAGTGAACAATTTGCAGCATGCACTACCAACTGTTTCTTCTGAATAATTGCATAGTCACTAGGTGCTAGTCCTGTTGACAGGAACTGTACTATCTCTGTGAAGTGATCATCAAACTTCCTGATGGCCAAACTATGCCTCTAGCAATGTATCCTCCAATATAGTAGGCTCTTCTCCATGTTCCAACGTCAACAAGTGGTCAGGACCTTTGTTCATCCTTCTTAGCTTAACCACAATCTCAAAATCATATTCCTGAAATAGCATAATCCATTTGCATATTCTCCCCCCCAACACTGGCTTGTTGAATAAGTATTTCAGTGTGGAGTGATCAGTAAACATCTTAAAGTGTCCTCCCAACAAGCTACAGTGAAACTTTAGCAGCGCATACACCATGGCTAATCCTTCTCACTTTATGGTGATGTAATTAATCTCAGTTGTTGATAGCTTCCTACTAGAAAAGGCTAATGGGTGGTCAATGTCTCCATCTTTTGGTTGTGCTAACACTGCTCCTAATGCAATATAATATGCATTGACATGCACATGAAATTCCTTACTGCAATATGGGAAAACCAGAATGGGCGCAGTAACCATTTTTTGTTTCAGTGTGTTGAAGCTCTGCTGGCATTCTTCTGTCCAATGAAACTGGCAGTCTTTATTTAGAAGCTTAGTCATGGGTATTGTGATTTGTGTGTATCCCTTAATGAAATTCCTATAGTATCCAATATGTCCCAGTGCAGTGCGCAGCTATTTGACTGAAGTAGGAGGGGGATAGATTGACTATAATGGAAATCTTGGATGGATCTACCAACAATCCCTACTTACACACAATATGGTCCGACAGCACTCCAAAGGGTGAAAAGAAGATGCACTTCTTTAGGTTCAAGGAAATATGACACTGCTTGCACTTATCGAGCATTAGTCTTAAACATTCAATATGATTTTGTAAAATGCTGAAAACAGTCCAATCATCAAAGTATGCTTCCAGGAATTTATATAAAAACTCCTTAAACGCTTCGACCACTAGCCTGGAAAAGATGGTCGGTCCATTCTTCAATCCAAATGGAATCACTGTATACTTGTAGGATCCCCATTGTATTTAAAATGTAGCCTTATGGTGATCTTCCTTGGCAATCTAGATCTGATGGTATCCTGAAAATCCATCTGTAAAAGAATATACCTCATGTCCTCCTACATTGTCAAGCACTTCGTCAGTGAATGGCGTAGGGAATGTGTCATGAAAACAGGCATCATTCAGCTTCCTAAGATCTACATAGATCCTTATTTATCATGTATTCTTATCCTGTACGACCATAGGGCTAATCCATTCTGATTCTTCAACAGGTTCTATGATTCCTGTTTCCAGCATTCTGTCTAGCTCAATCTTTACTTTCTCTTTATATTTAGAGATCAATATGTAGGGTCTCTGTTTGAATAGCCTTGCATCTAGTTTCAAAGGGATCCTCATTTCTCCCATGGGACCTTTAATTCCCTTCATATTAATGAAATTGGTTGCAAACAAGTCCTGATATAAATGCAGTAATTTTGTGATCTTGTCAATAGTTGCAGCATCCCAATAATCTCCAACATTTGCGATCTTTGGTGTCTATTATGTTCCAATGTTGACTTTTTTATTTTGATTGGTTGTCAAACAAAAGGTAGTTTGACTCCTAGTAGTCCTACATCTCTTTAACCTTTTGTTTCTGCGATGTTCACATTCCTAGGATCATCATCTTCAGCTGCATTGATATTGTAACAACCTTGCAAATTCTGAAGAGGCGCAGTCCATTCATCCTCTTCTTGCTCCAAAGGTAGGCTAGGTGCCTCCTCGAACACTTTATGTCTTACAACCTATAATGCTTGATCTACTGTAGGATATTGGCTTTCAAAAAAAAAAAGGTAGTTACAAAGTTCTAGGTCACACCTTCCCAATCTGCAGTGATGAGGTGCAGTTCTGCTTAAAGATACCAGTTGATGGGAGTTGTGTCTAGTGTGTTAATGAATTTGTGTACCCACTGTTCTTGAGGAATGTTTCTCCAAGATTCCTCACAACTTCGCACATGGTCTTTCGGACAACTTCAACCTATGTACCTAACTTCACAGCCTTCTACTTGCTCTGAAAACCGTGATGTCATCAAAGTGCGACATTGTACCCAATCAGTAATATTGTTTTTTTGTGTCCCCCACCATATCGCTGGAGTTTATTTCAGGGACTTATCCATTTCCAAAAATCTTAGTGGTGTTGGTACAATTTCTTCAAATTTCACTAAGAATGCTTCTAAATGATTCGGACTATCAAAGGTGGGCAAGTTACTTATTGTTGTGTCGATCCAACAAACGTCTCGGGTTAATATAGAACATATCCTTATAGATACTTCATACATTTTGTTCTTCTAGTTCTTGAGTGCTTCTTCTGAATCTGATGAGCATGTGTTGTCACTTTGCCAGCTCAAATTCCCATATGATGTAGGATTAATGTAATCCTGTTGTCTGGCTGTTAATTTGTATATGTTTTCTAGTTCATATGTAGGGTCTTCTTCTCTGGTGGGTTTTGTGTATCTCTGACCTTCATCGGGATCCAAAGATGAAATGACCCTAAGGCCATCTTCTTCAAACCTCATTCTTATTTTCTTTAAATCAACCACAGTGGAATTATTGAAAGCCCAATCAATTCCTAATAGTGCAAGGTAAGGACAACTATAATCAACTATCTCAATCACCTCAAAGTCTGAAAACATCCTTACTCTGTCAATGTCCACAGGGACACGCTCCAGTATTCCAAAGGGTCTTATAGCTTGCTGATTAGCCATCCTAATCTTGATAGGGGAATATATCAACTTAGGTTTTCCCATTAGTGCCCAGGTCTGATTTGTCATGAAATTGACCTCTGACCCTAAGTCAAGGACCACATAGTCTATATCGTACTCTTTGATCTGAGCATTAAGGTGTAGTTCTTTATTTGTCCTTGTCTTCTTGGACAGTTGATGTACTACATTATTAAGCAAAGGATCTACCCTTCCTATCTGATACTGTTTGACCAAATTTTGTAGTTCTTGTATGGATTTTTCATCTTTAAGCAACGCAATAAACGTATACAAGAAGTTGATAAGTTTACTCACCTCTTTTCCATATTCGGGTGAAGTAGAATGATCAAATGCGAGAGGCATTCCATATTTTCTTACTTTTGGTCGAACCTTTGATGAAGAAGCTTGATCTCTTCCGAATTACTTTCTTGCTTCCTTAAATATTTTCTTCTCTTTCCTTGGGGAAAACTCTTGTGTTTTCTCTGCAACTTTCCTGACTCCTGATTCTTCTATAGTCTTTCCTTGGATCACTCTGTCTTTTCCTATAACAATGCCTCCTCATGTGATAATAGCGACTCTGGGATCTACTCCATGAGATTATACTTTGATTAGTTGTATTTGTTGGTTTCTTCCTTGTTTATCCTGAAGCTTAGCCAGAAATGTTGTACATTCCTTGATCACATGCTTGAATGAGTTGCAATAGCTGCAAGTTGTACAAGGGTTCTAACAGTCCCTTGCCAAGTGTCCTGGATGTGTGCAGTTATAATAGATGATCTCTCCTCGACCTTGACCCATACCTCCTCTTCCTCTTGCTCAGAATCCAACCTGAGGGTTAAAATTTCCTCTCCCAGGGGAATTATACTACGCAGTGCCTACTTCTTGTTGTACTTCGCCTTGAATTTTGTATATATACCTTGACCTTTCATGCATGAGATCATAAGAACTACAATCCCTGTCATCGTGTCTTACTGACTTACAGAACATGCAATACATATTTGTGGGTGTCTAGACATATTTTTGCAGATAGTAACATTCACCAGGGCGATGTCGATTTCTACATACCTCGCACCAGGGTAGGGTAACTTTCTTCAAAGGGATCAGAGATCCAAAGGCCAAATATTCATGAAATAAGGGACAGTGCTCCTATTCATGTCCTTCTGATTTGCATATGATACACTAGATGTATTCTCTTTTATCTTTTCCCTTCTCTTTCTTCATATCTTTGACCTCCAATGATAAGCTAGTTAGTTGAATCCAGATTTTACTCATACCTAAGTTGGATTCTCCCATAGGGGTTGATTCTAATTTCATGGCGATCTCCAATTCCTCAGCCTACGAAGCAATATTTTGTTGCATCAGAGGAACTTTGATGTGTGGTAAGAGGATGAACCATTCCTTATTCTTCTCATCCGGGATCTGAAATCTCAAATGGCCTATCAAAGTGTTAAATCTCTGATCAAACTCCCACACAGGTTCAGTTGTTCTCTGCTTGATTTCTTTTATTTATGTAATGCACTATGACTCTGATTTAGATTTCTTGAATTTAGAAATTAGCACTTTCTTAATGGCGTTCATCGATTTAGGTGCATCTCCTTGGATGAATTTCATGTACCAACTCAGTGCGTGGTCTCTTAGGGTAGTACTGAACTGAGCTTGTTTGACAGCTTCCTCGGTGATATTATTAATGCTCCAAACAACTTCACATAGAAACCAGTGTTGATCAGGATCTTCAGATCCATCTCCTCTAAATGTGGGTAACCTCATCTCATTTTCCATAGATCTTCCTAGGTTTCCTAACTGATTATGTGGTGGACTGCTAGAGACAATGCTTTGAGCATTCTGATGACTCAGGTTACTCTAGTTACTTAACATTGCTGAAGAAATAAGAGGAATAATAGTACTTACTTCAATAATCGGTGTAGTTCTTGAATTTTTTGGCTATTCTCAATGAGGTTCCTCTGTCCTAGCGGATTTTGAATGCTCTTTGTCTGTCAGATCTGCCTCTTCTCCACTATAGAACCCTTTGTCTCTGTAGTTCTTCTTAAACAGGTTCGCGATGTGAAATTCTCTGAATACTTTCCCACTGCATGTATGTCTAGCCTCTGTGTCGTTGTCGCTATTTAAATTTTTGAACATTAACACTTTCGATCTGACCGATTACTATATCTTCAAGATGTTCTTCTCATGCAATAGCATCTCAATCTTCAACTTAAAAAAATGTAAAATATTTCTTCTAGGTCCCTTAAAGAAATATCTCTCTGCTTGGCTATACGATTCCACTCTGTCAACAACAAACTCAGTGATATACCCTCGAATGGTGCTATCAAACCAGTGATCTACTGCTCTTGACACGGTGTTATCAACTCTCTTGACCTTCTTAATCAGTGTCATCGTCCAAATCACAGGTGGTATGAGTCTGACTTCGAACTGGGTATCTGCTAACCTAGCTAGCCACTAATATAGCTCCCGATGGATTCCTCCAAAGAAAATATTGTGTATATCAGTAAAGATATATCTTCCAAACCAATCCTCCGTACTAATATTAGGGTTATTTTTATGGGCTTCATCGAATTCCTTTTCTTGATCTTCTATACACTTCTGAATCTTTGTCTTCGATGGAAACCACCTTGACATTCCCTCAAGAATATTCTTGTCCCGGCAACAGAACCATTTGTTGGCACAGTGGCAGACCTAGGGTTTAGCTCTAATAGCGTACCAACAAGCCCTAACTACTGGCCCTTTCAGAAACACTTGTGAAGTAGATACAGTCTCACCCGAAATAGCTATAGGGGGTTGCAGGACACAAGTGTCTACAACCATAGGAAATGCAGAGTGGATTCACGTCAACAACACACAGTCACCTAGTTATTCTTTATCCTCCTTAAACCTACTGTGCAAGTTACATTTCAGATCTAATACAATATCAAAATACCAACATATCAAATGACAGAGAACACAACATCAATCAAACATAACAAAAGATATACGTGGTTCACTCCCTCCCTAGGGATACATCCACATAACTATGCTTTATGATATATTAAGATGGATGCATAAAGTTCTTATCTGCACTCTTGGCTAGCAGATATTCTCTTCTTCTCTCTCTTTCTCTCCCCTCCTTGTGCACCCAGCTACAAGATTGATATTCTCACCTAGCTGAAGATCTTACAATATAGAAGGCCCTCACACACAACAGTTCTCTCTCACATGATAGTACTCACTCGATCACACAACAACAATGAACTCTCAACCAACTTAGCCCTAACCCATCCCAGGTCCTTTAGACCTTTATTTATACATTACAATAGCTCTTGGACACCCTTAGGTTAAAATCTAAGTGTCAAAACCCTATATACCAAAACCCTAGGTGTTTAAAACTCTAGTTCAACTTGACCCACATTTCCAGGGCTTCGTCGACCTGTCTTTCCTTCCTTCACATGTGATGCTCCAAAGCATATGTTGACATATTCTTTCACTTTTTGAGTTGTCCATGATCCCTCTTCCTTTTTGATCTGTCATCCTCGATCTCCTTGTCCAAGGGCTTGATTTCTCTTACTTCGCTCCTTATTTTCTGTTCTTTTTCTCACTTTGACCCAGTATCAGTCACTATGTCTTCCACGCATTTCAAATTTTTCCTTTTCTCCCTTAATCTTCGCTTGCTTCCATAACCGAGGGCCAATAGGAGTGCTGGGACTTTTTGAGGAAATTTTGGGCAACACTCCCCTACCCAGTTTCAGAGAGTGCCAGTGCTCCTTTCCCTCCTTTGGGGGAGCGATGCAACACTATGTGCCCCATTCTGGGGGAGCATTGGGTTGTTTAAGGAAATCTTGGGTTGTTGAGGAAAATCAGGGAAAAATCCCCCTCATCTCTGGAGTTGGTTGGATTCGAATCTAAGGTCAAGGCTGGATCTTAGGGAAGATACAAAACTAATGGAGAAGGATCCTCAACCTATCCCAAGAATCTCTAAGGTGGTTGGGTCTCTCCAAGCTTATATAAGGAGGCCTTCTCATGGTGAAATAGAGGGAGTTTTAGAGATACCAAACTTATGATCTCATGAGAAGTGGTATTATGGAGACATTGAAGGCATCAAAATTATGATCTCATAAGGGAGATAATTAGTGAAGCATATGTTCGTTGTGGAGCCTGATTATCTTCCTGATTCATTGGTCATTTTTTTTCAGTCGTGTTTATACCCCATGTATACTTTACACCCCAGAAGTATGTACACTCTTCCATGCAAGGGGACTGCATAGGGGGGTTACCCCCTTGTAAATGTATATTGTAATTTCATTGTAAATTTTGACCATTCATTATAAGGTCGCAGATCTAATGATAGAAATTATGTTAGGTTTTTTTTCCCTAGAAGGAAACCCTCTGTTATGAGGGAAATGTATTGCAGCTATGTATGATAGTGAATATTGTATTATACTATGAGAGAAAGAAGAGGAAGTTATAGCAGTTTTGTTGTAGGTTGTATCCCTTCATATGCTGGATAATAATAAAGGAAGGACCTGTCAATTTCTCTGGTGGACATATCCCACACTGGGTGAACCATGTAAATATATGTCTCTATTGTATTATGTATCTTCTGTGTTGTGTTTCCGCATTTGTTTTATTTTATTTCTCCATGGTCCTATTTTTCTAACAATTGGTATGAGAGGGAAAGGTAACTTGCAGGAAAAGAGGGTTCCTGGTTCGAGTGGGAGAAATGTCAGAAGATGGAAAGTTTAGGGTCGAAGCATTAAATGGCCAAAACTACCAGTTATGGAAGATGCATATGGAAGATTATTTATATCAGAAGAATCTATTCCTACCATTGGGCATAATAGAAAATAAACCGACAGCTATGAAGGAAAAATAATGGGAGATTCTTGACAGAAAGGCTCTAGGAACGATACAACTGAGCCTGGCAGTGTCGGTGGCCTTCAATATCTCGAAAGAAAATACAACGAAGGGTTTCATGGATGCATTGGATAAATTGTATGAAAAACCCTCGGGGTCCAATAAGGTATTTCTAATGAAGATATTATTTAATATGAAGATGTCAGAAGGTGGGTTTGTTGCAGATCATTTAAATGATTTTAATACAGTTAATAATCAACTAAGTTCTGTAAAAGTGGACTTTGATGATGAGGTCAGGGCTCTTCTAATCTTGTGCCCATTGCCAAAAAGCTGGAATGGCTTGGTCATGGTTGTAAATAACTCTATCTCTGGTTCAAATACTTTAAAATTTGATGATGTTGTTGGTGTTATCCTTAGTGAGTAAATTTGAAGGAAAAGAACATGTGAGACATCAAGTAATGCGTTGAACATGGAGAACAGGGGAAGACAAAAGGATAGAGGAAAGGGACCAGGGAACTGTGAGAATTCTAGAAAGGGCAGATCCAAATCCAGACCTGGAAAGATAGAGTGATGGAATTGTGGGAAGAAAGGACATTTGAAGAAAGACTACAAAGATCCAAAGAAACAAAGAGATGGACAACAAGAGAGAAATCATGAAGAAAATGTAACAGGTGATGTGCTACAAGATGCTTTGATTATTTATGTAGATAATATTTCTGAGTCTTGGGTAGTAGATTCAAGGGCTTCATTTCATGCCACACCCCATAGGAAACATTTTCTAGATTATGTTCAAGGTGATTTTGGACAGGTTCATTTGGGTGATGATGCACCATGAAAAATTGTTGGAATGGGAAAGGTAAAAATAAAGCAATGCAATGGAAACCAATGGTTGTTGAAAGAGGTAAGACATATTCCATATTTAAGGAAAAATCTAATTTCAACTGGGTAGTTGGCAAGTGAAGGTTGTATATCCATATTTAAATATAAGACGTGGAAGGTCATCAAAGGATCATTGGTGATAGCAAAAGGAGAGAAGGTAGGTACATTGTATTTATGTACTGGTAATACTGACTCTTATATATCTTTAGCTTCTACAGGACTGGATACAACACTGTGGCATCATAGGCTAGGACACATGAGTGAGAAGGGAATGCAAATACTTCACAAAAGAAATTTGTTGCCAAATATTAAACAAATTGATTTGGACTTTTCTATCAGCATTGTGTTTATGGAAAAGAGAAGAGAGTCAGATTTCTCAGAGTCGGAAAAGAAAAGAAGAATGAAAGGTCAGAAACTCTTTGAGGTTGTAGGTCAAAGATGCTTGGTAACTTGAATAAAACTTGTTTTTGTGTTTATGTATGTGTGGATCAATGGGATAACTCAATTACAGTATGACATTCAGACAGTAAAATGAAAATCAAATAAGCCAGTGCTCTCAAGGATTGATGATCAAATGATAGCTTTAAATGGGTGAGAAAACAATGTTTATAAATCGAATACAAAGTGTAGGGTTTAATAAACAATGATAAGCAACTTAATATTAAGTTATGATCTAACCAATGAGATAACCATCATTCTGTAGCTAAAACAACTTAGTAAAAAGTACAAAAGGAAAATGAAAATATGACATCAATAGAGAGAGAAAACTGTGATTTGTATTATCATAGTAAAAGTCTGTTTACAAAATAATATAGTTCTCTATCCATAATTTAATCCCCTTCTATTAAAATGATAGGATTTTATAACCTTTTACAACAAGTCTCAGATCCTGAAAAACTGGATCTGGATTTCTAATTATAGAAAAACAGAGTAACAATTGTGTACAATAAGCTAAACTAAATCTGGTTACTTACGGATCGAACTGTCTTCAACATCTGATATTCATCCTTGCTATGTTTATGATGTGTCATGGAGGAAAGGACACATGTCTTCAATAGTCGAAACAATTTCAACAACTGTGAACTAAACTTTAGTTGACCAATTAAAATTTATCCTCCAAAACCTCCACGAATCTTTGAACTGAATATTTTATGATTTGGTGATTCATCTTTTAGATGTCCTCTTATCCTTTAAATCACCCCAAAACCGCTTTGTTCGAGCTTAGATCTTCAAAATTCTCATTTAGCGGTTTCACCAGCTATTTCGCCTTAGGTTTTACTAGTTAGTTGATGAAAGCTCTGCTTTTCAACAGCTAATTGATTATAATTGCACCTTTTATGCTAGTGAAAGCTCTGTTTCTTTCAAAAAGGAAAATTTTCATATTCAAAACTGTTTTTTCTTCACAAATAATTCTTTATTTGATTGATCTCCATGCAAATTAATAGCAACCTATGCCAGCACCTGTAAATCTAGATGTGTGGTAATTTTTCCCTTTAATTTTTGTATTTTCCTCTTCAAGCGCTTAGCCAACCACCATAAACTATTATAATCCTTTGTGATCTTTTTCTTTTTCTTCTTCTCTTTTACACTTTCACATGCCAGCTTCTCAAATGCTACATTAGTCTTTGCAAAATTTTCTGACAAAGATTTGTATATTGCCTTTATCACCCTTTCTAGAACCTCTTGTTGTGCTATTACCTCTTTCAATTCCTCAATCTTCTGTGTTTTCTTTGATTTCTTATTTCTTGAGGTTTCACCTTCATCTTTGGAAATAAAGACTTCGAATTCTTATGCAGACTCCATGGAATAATATGGACTTTGGATGGCTGGACTTTCATCTTCCTTTTCTGGTTCTGTGTCTGAATCTGTGTATGGAAGATTTAGAGCATTTGTCTTCATAACTGTGGATTGCTTTGAGTTTTTTTCAAAATCTAATTTCTTTTTAGCTTTCTTGGGCTTTATGCTTGAATTTTTGTCTTCTGGTGGCTTTGGGATAGCTCTTCTTCTCCTTGAGCTACTCTAAGGAGTTGATTGTTTCTTGCCTTCTTTCTTATTTTCATTTATAAGTTGAGTTTGAGTCTCAAAACCCTCCCAGAAAAGAAAATGCTACCAAGTTCTTTCTCTCTATCTCAATTCTTCTAAAATGATCACTTTAATCAGGCCATAATGACAAAGGGCATTTTTTATACTGAATGGTTCGGCTCTAATCTTATTACACACCTTGGTTAGGCTTTTATGTAGAAAGAAAGGAAAATTTAGAAGGACCTTCCCTGTGAAATGATATAAGAGTCTAAAATGATATAACATTAACTTGTCATACCTGCCCTCTGAAGTTAAGTAAAACTAAATGCCTTTGAACAAATCCTACCATTCATCTTCAAGGTAAGACATAGGGATACTTTTCTTCCAGGTTATACTTTGGAATTTTGTCTTGTGGTATGTTCTAAAATCCAAGTTCTTGGTCACTGGTGTTTTAAACCAATTTATGTCTATTCTGGGTAAACCAATTGTTGAAGTGATGGAAGCTTCATCAACTATTAGTTCCAGCGATCCCACTGTAGCCTTCCTTCCATCGTAAGATTTTGCAAACACCTCTGTAATTGCCTAGTGACAGCCTTCTTGCAACCTTTCCACATATGTCATACAACCTACATCTGAGGAACGCTTCTACACCTCTGGATAAGACTAGAAGAAGGATAAATTGTCTAATTCTTTCCTCAGAAGTCGTCCTCCTTTCTTCCTTTCCATATGAAACTTAATCACCAGCTAATTTGCACACGGTTAAAACAAAAAACTTCTTAAAAAGGAAAGGTTAGCACTGGTGAAAACAACATGTGTTATAGATGAAATTAGAAACCCCATAATAGAATTTTTTAAACGTCGTGAGTTTAAAATGGGATATGGTGATTTGATTTGATGTCATCAGCCACTAGTACTTTTACCCTCTGGTTGCAATGATGATTAAGCATGCATCATGTCTTTAAACCCTTATGTGTCTGCCCCATGAAATTCGTGAGAATAATCTATCA
This sequence comes from Picea engelmannii, assembly GCA_009831015.1. NCBI lineage: Eukaryota > Viridiplantae > Streptophyta > Pinopsida > Pinales > Pinaceae > Picea > Picea engelmannii. The sequence goes on along the minus strand of WSFP011352659.1, from coordinate 2,960 downwards.
TGATGTCCTGCTAAACATGAGGAAAAGGTGTCATCACACATTTGAGTCCATTAACTATCCATGATGATTGCATGACGTGTGTTTGACGTATCCTTTTTGGGTTTCTGGAGTCATTGGAGGAAAACTCGTGTTAATGCTTTCACCAGCTCGCTTGCTGCTAAGAGTACACTTTAGCTGTTGAAACCTGGGACTTTCACCAGCTATCTTCAACTTTGAAACAGATGTTAGCTGGTGAAATTTTTTTTTATCGATTTTTTGAAAAGACCTTTTGATGATCGATTTATTTCTATGATAACATCTTAGATCCTATATTTTGACACTTCTAAATTTTAAAAATTATACAGGACCCTGATTTATGATCATACTATCACATATAAAAAAGGAACAAAATGACTGACTCATTTTGAGAGATAACACCTGCAATTGTTGTTAGAAAATCTACCAAGTTAAGTATACCCACTAAACAATACTCTCCTTCATTGTATTATTTATTGTTGACTGATTTTGGTGAACCAGAATTTTATGAAGAGGCAATGTAGTTAGACACCAAAAAGAAGTGGGAGCAAGGCATGAAAGAGGAAATGGATTCCCTGGTAAATAACCATACTTGGGACTTGGTTCAGTTGCCTGGAGGAAAAAAAGAATTGCAGAATAAATGGGTTTACAAGTTGAAGGAAGAAGATGGAGGAATAAAGTGGTACATGGCTAGACTTGTTGTAAAGGGGTTTGCACAAAATAAAGGTATATATTTTGATGAAATATTTTCTCTTGTTGTTAAAATGACTTTAATTAGGACTATTTTAAGTCTTGTGGCAGTGGAATATTTTCATCTTGAACAATTAGATGTTAAAATAGCTTTTCTCCATGGGGATTTGGAGGAAGAGATTTATATGCAGCAACCACAGGGGTATGAGGTCAAAGGGAAGGAGAATTTGGTATGTAGGTTGAAGAAGAGTTTGTATGGCCTAAAGTAAGCTCCAAGGTAGTGGTATTTTAAGTTTGACAAGTTTATGACAGAACAGGGTTATAGTAGATGCCATTCTAATCATTGTGTTTATTTCAAAAAGATAGAAAATGGAAACTATATTATCTTGCTATTGTATGTAGATGGCATGCTTGTTGCAAGGTCTAATATGCAGGATATAAATGTGGTCAAGAAGAAATTATTGAATTCATTTGCGATGAAGGATTTGGGTGCTGGAAAGAAAATCCTTGGTATGAGAATAACAAGAGACAGAAAAAATCGCAAATTGACATTGTCTCAGGGTGAGTACATAGAGAAGGTGTTGGAGAGGTTTAGAATGAAGAATGCAAAACTAGTTAGTACACCTTTAGCCAACCATTTCAAATTAACTAAGGAAATGTGTCCCAAGACATAGGAAAAGATAGAATACATGTCCAGGGTCCCTTATTCATCAGCAGTTGGTAGATTGATGTATGCAATGGTTTTCACAAGACCAGATATTGCACATGCAGTGGGATTTGTGAGCAGGTATATGAACAATCGAGGTAAAGAACATTGGGAGGTAGTAAAGTGGATTCTCAGGTATTTGAGAGGTACTTCTACTCATGCATTATGTTTTGGAGGTTCAGACACCTTTCTACAGGGATATGTTGATTCAGATATGGAAGGTGATAAAGACAGCAGGAGGAGCACCACAGGGTATGTTTTTACTATAGGTGGAACAACAGTAAGTTGGATTTCGAAACTACAAAAGGTTGTTTCACTTTAAACAATAGAGGTAGAGTATGTTTCTGCTACAAAGGCTAGTAAAGAGATGATTTGGTTACAGAGGTTTATAGAGGAATTGGTAAAGAAGGAGGAGAATCGTAGGTTGTATTGTGACAGTGATAGTTCCATTCATATTCCAAAGAACTCAGCCTTCCATTCGAAAACTAACCATATACAGTTGAGGTACCACTTCATATGATCCACCTTGGAAGATGGACATTTGAAGTTGGAAAAGATACACACTAGCCAAAATCATGCAAACATGTTAACAAAGGGAGTAACTAGGGAGAAACTGAGTTCCTGCTCAGCTTCAGTTGGTCTTCAATAATGAAGATGAAGATGAGAAATTTGCCAGGTCCAAGAAGGTTCGAAGTCCATCATATACAACAGCGGTGGAGTTGTTGAGATCAGTCTCCAAGTGGGAGATTGTTGGTTGTGGAGCCTGATTATATTCCTGATCCATAGGTCTTTTGTTTTCAGATGTGTTTATACCCCATGAAGACTTGAGATCCTAGAAGTATGTACACTCTTCCATGCAGGGGAGTGCAGAGGGGGGTTGCCCCCTTGTAAATGTATATTGTAATTTCATTGTAAATCTGGACCATTAATTATAAGGTCGCAGATCTAACGGTAAAAATTGTGTTAGGGTGTTTTTCCCTAGAAGGAAACCCTCTATTATGAGGGAAATGTATTGCGGCTATGTATGATAGTGAATATTGTATTCTGAGATAGGATACTATGAGAGAAATAAGAGGAAGTTACATCGGGTTTGCTGTAGGTTGTATCCCTTCATATGTTGGATAATAATAAAGGAAGGAATAAAGGAAGGACCTGTCAATTTCTCTGGTGGACATAGCCCACACTGGGTGAACCATGTAAATCTGTGTCTCTATTGTATTGTGTATCTTTTGTGGTTTGTTTCCACATTTGTTTTATTTTATTGCTCCACGGTCTTGTTTTTCTAATAGCATAGTCATTTTCTGTGTGGATCATTTGAGAAAGTGGTTGGACAAGGAGAGCTTGGTGAGGTTGTTGCATCTGCATCAAAGGTCTGTAAGTATCTCTATTGAGTTCTCATTAATACATGTTGTTTGCACTCTTTTCGTCAATGTGTGAGCAAAAAGTGAGTGCTTACATGCCTAGTTGGGCTCTGCTAGTCATGACAGCTGTGATGTAAAAGGTTAGAAAGAAAACAACTAAGCTATTAACAAGAATTAAACAAAAACTA
>ML847255.1:0-20076 GCA_009831015.1 Picea engelmannii | reverse complement strand
TAAATACAAATGGACCAATATCACCAATGTATAAGCTGATCTATTGATGAAATCCAAAGGCACAATGAAGAAAGGGGACTTGGGTCCCTTCTTTCTCCAATGGAAGGCTCTTGAGGCCCTCACAAGCTTGCTCTCCTTACAATAAAAAGATGAAAAATGTGGGTGAAAGAAATCCAAGCTTATCCAGTCAAGAGAGGGGTGGATAGCTCTTGTGAAATGATGCCTATGTGTTCTTGTCAAAGAATGAGTCTTTAACAATCTTGGCAGCATAACAATGCATAGAATTCCTTGAGAAAGTGATGGTTATTCATGGCTTTTTATAGCCTAGCATTGGGTGTTTATGTAACCTCTTTGGAGTGTGAAAAGGGGTTCTTTAGGGCTCAATTAGGTCTTTGACCAGCCCACCATGCAGATTGAGCTTGGATTTGGTGTCAAATCGACTTGGGAGCTGATCCATTAGTGGTTGGGAGGCCGACCAATTTCAATAAATGCGTCGTTTAGCAGGTGCGCAGGTTTTTCGCCTAACAACTGCACATCGTGCGCGCATGCGCGCATTGTACATTGTTGTTACGCGCATATGCGCGCGCACCCCGGTTCTGTAAAGCGCCCTTCAATTTTTTGGTCATTTTGTATAGTTTTTGACCCTTTTGCAATGCTGTGGAATTAATCCTGTGCCATGAATGACTTCGGTCCTGTTTTGACGATGCGGAGTTCTTGTCGCCATGTGCGGACGAAATTTCAGTGATAACACATTGTATGCTTGATTTCTCATTTGATCTTCTTCCTCTGCCTCTTTGAGGCTGAAAATTCTGATGTTGTTTTTGTTGCTGATGTCTTTGACCTTGAAAATTTTGATTCGAATACTGTTGTTTATTGCCTCCACTGGAGTGAGAGTAGCTTGGATTTCTCCCTCTTCCTTGGTGACCTCTTATTTTTCCTCTGCCTCTCCCTCTGCTGAAGGAGAATTGAGTTTTGAAAGCATTGGAGACTGACTCATTTGTGAGATGCAGTCTTGTCTCATGTGTAACCAGGGAACCAATTAATTCATTTGTTGAAAATCTTGACAGATCCTTGGATTCAAGGATTGCTGTTACAACCATTTAAAATTTCTTGGGTAAGCTTCTGAGAGTTTTCTCAACAATGCATTGATCAGTGATGGTTTCACCAATCAGTCTGATCTGGTTCACGATTCCCATGACTCTGGTCATGAACTGATCCACAATTTCGGACTCTGTCATCCTTAGAGTCTCGAATTGCATCCACAAGGTCTGCAGTTTCACTGTTTTGACCCTGTCATTTCCTTGGTAGGAAGATTTAAGAATATCCCAAGCCTGTTTGGGAGTACCAGCGCCTATGATTTTCGAGAAAATCGAATCATCCACAGAATTTTGAATCCAAAATTTCGCTTTATTTTCTTTGTTCCTCAGTGTTGCCTGAGCAATTCTCTACGCATTTGTCATGGCAGAAAGGGCGGCTGGATCTGGTTCCACATATCCAAGATCCACTGGTTCCCATCATTATTGTGCTTGTAAGAACGATCTCATCCGAAGAGACCAAAATTCGTAATTCTTTTCCAGAAGAATCTGACCCTGAGTTGGTCCTAAGTTGCTAGACGACATTTTTTTTTTTTGAAAAAAAAAATTCAGAGAAAAAAAATAGAGGGAAAATTTTGTATTTACCTCCGATCGCCAATTTACCGATTTGTCGATGGCCGAAGGGAGCTTATCGGGCTTTAATTAGCCTTTGTCACGATGCAATGTGACCATGCCCCTTACTGTTAAAGTGCTACGGGCTTTTCCGACTCTTTGCCTTTCAAATCGCCGAAATGCGAAAAATTGCCTTTGGATAATTCAACGGTCCAGATCTTGTGTGATATGACAGTCCAGATCTTATCGGGATATCGTGAATCGCTATTTCATGATTTCTGATGACGAGTTCTCTTGACTCCTTGATTCCCTGATCTCCGATTTGCTGATGGCGCTGTCCTTTCGAGACTTTTCTGATTGCGTTGATCTCCGCCACGTGTCCCAACAGAGGGACGGTCGTGATCTCTCCTCACGAGTTCGCGATTTGATATGTTTTGGACTTCTCGTCTCCAAGATCCATGATTTTACGAATCCCGTAATGCCGATGGACTCTGATTTTGGGAAATTTTCTGAAAGCCTCGATCTTTGCCACGCGTCCTGAACAGTTGGACGACTCAAATCTGCGTCGGGGATTTCACTATGGAGATGCCCGATCCCACGATTTGATGAGATGACGTCAGCTGGGCCCCACAATGGAGCTTTCCTCCTGTCGGGATTTCGGACTTTGGAGTTCTGAAGTGCTCATGTTTCTTGTCCTCAGGTTTCGCGAAACGCCGAATCCCGATGTGCTGATGGGCTCTTTCCTTTTCGGGACTTTTCCCGAGTCCTCGGATTTACGCCACGCGTCCTTAAAATATGGACGGTCCTGATTCAACCTCAGAATATCGCGACTTGCGATGCTCCATTGACACAACTTCTCTGTCAACTTGAAACCCCGAATGCCGAAACGTCGACGGTTTCCTCGATGTCCGCCACGTGTCCGGTCAAATGGACGGTTGAGACTTTATCGCTATTTCGTGTATCGCGATTTCGCGAGTTGCGAAGTCCTGTTGCGATGGTCCTTCAAAACTGTGAACTCCGAAATGCCGATTTAACGACACTCGGATCTGCTGCCACCTGTCCTCTGAGATGGATGGCTCACAAGTCCTCTCGGGATTTCGCGATATCGCGTATCGGAGTTTTGGAGTGCAATATTTTGCTCGTCCAACTCTCGATTACCGATTTTGCGATGTTATAGGATCTCTCCATGTGTCTCTTGATCGACGGTCCAGATGATGTCGGGATTTCGCGACTTCACAAGTCAAAATCTCTCCTGTTCACTCCAGAGGACTAAACCTTGTGCACTTTCTCGCTGATCCAACGGCTGTTGGTCCTTTACGCAAGATCTGACGGCTGAAACTCTTTTGCCTTTTTCGTGCTCTCCTCGTCCCTTCTGGACTGGTTTCCCGCTTTGGATCCGTTCGCAGGACGAATCTTACGGCTGCAATGGTTGTTCTTTGCGCCTGAGATGCGTTATTTACTCATGTGGAAGAAAGATTTGTGAATCTTTCAAAGATTTGAAGTAATTTCATGAGTTCTTCGTTTTCTGCTACAATCTTTGACAGATTTGACCGAATTTCGCAAAAACTTTAAACAATTGTGCCTTCTGCAACAATCTTTAAAATTTTTGAATGAATTCTTCGAGTTCTTTAAACGATCTTCCGTTCTGCAGCTCTTCTGCGTCAATCTTTGATGATTCTTGAAAAATCACAAGAATCTTTATTGTTTCTTCTTCTGCGTTCTCTTCGTCCTAGATCTTTCGAGTGATGTACGCTCTGCTTCCTCTGCAAGCTTCCTACGTTGATATTTTGAACGTAAGACGTTCTACGTCCTCGTGGAAGTTTCCTGCGAGGATCTTTCAAGAGTATGACGGACAACTCTCCAATCCTTGTGAAACAGTCTGTGTCGTGTGCTCTCAAGATCCGTGAAGCTCTGCAAAGTGAGGATTGTGTTGCTCTCCGGACTGTGTGAAGAGGCTTACTGTTGAAGCTCTGATACCATGATAAATTGTGAAGCAAAGAGAAATGCAGAGAGAAAAGAATAGAACAGTATATTGAAATGTATGAAGAAGTACTTAAGAAGTTGTGTAGCAGTTACAATGCAATGGGAGATGGTTGAGCTAAATAGGCTCAAGCTAAACAAGAATAGAAAGTACAATTGTCCAGTACAGCTGGCAGGGTACAGTCAGACTGTTGAGGTTACATTATATTTAACAGTATTCAGAGTCAAAGAATTGCTTATGAAGAGGCAAGTCAAAACTTATTGCCTAATTTCAGGTACGTTCAAGTTTTTTATGATGATACAAATCCCTAGCCTCAATTTTTCCCTCCTCTTTTTTATTTCTTTTCCTTTTTAATTATTTCAGATTTGCTTTTTATTTTTTCCATAAATGGTCGTTGCACTATTTTTTGGTTACTTCCCTTCTAGAAAACGCCATTATTTTTCCATATTCAGAGTCCATGTACATCTTCTTATGTACTTCATGACTATGATATAGATTACTAGGTAGCATTGGTGTTTCATTAGTGCATCTTCTTCCTTGTTATGACTTTGCTCTTTTGCCATTAGAARTATGTTTTGAAACATGAAACTTTYAATTGGAGATTTTATATTTGTTAAGTCTTGAAATTCTTATGAATCATTATGACAACATTATGTACAATCAATTCTTGGAGTTGCTGGAAAATGAGTTGCTTAAGGCTTATCTGACCTAATTTTGCTATATTGATGTAAATCCTCCTATTGACCTCTATTTACTATTTTCTTGATAAATGATGTTTATGTCCAAATACTGACTATTTTGAATGCTGCAACATTACAAGCCCAGACCTAATGTGAGAACGTAGTTTTGTTCGGTATCAAATCTATCAAAATGAACTATTTTCAAATAGTTTTGTTCACATATTTGTTGCAGGTACAAAATTAAGGGATGTAAGCAAAAGGTGGAAAAAGCCTGAGCTACATTGTCATTCAGAACACAGTCAAGATTTCAAGACGTGGTTGGGTATTGATATTGGATTCTGTCTATCCTACTCAAGTAATGCATGCATGTTTTCTGTTTTGATTAATATCCAGGAGTTTTCATTCTATAGCTTATGTACCTTAGCTTATGTATCTTAACAATCATTGTGAAGTTAATGAAGCAAAGGTTAGTATTCATATTTGTATGATGATATAAACTGTAATAAGAGTTGGCAACATCGATTCTCAATAGCCCTTTGGAAAGGATTTTGCAACTAAAATCCTGAAGTGAGCATTGCATTTCCATGATATAACTACATATCTTCTAAGTCTGGTTTTCATGATATAGATGCTTCAGGGGAAAGAATAGAAACCTTCTAGTGAGTTAACTTCTTTCAACATCACTAAGTGATTAGAGTCTCGAGTGCGCAGATTTCTGGCAAATGGCAAATCTAATTCATTGCCCTTCCATGGTTGAGTCAGAACTTAATGTGTTAGAATGTATTATATTGTAGTGACTGTGAGGAGGCTATAACTGTATCTATTGTGGAAGAACTTTAATTATTGTGGAAGCACTTCAAAACTTGCTGCTACAAATAATAGGATCCTTTGCATGTTTCCTCTTCTCAAAGTAGACTTCCAGATTTAGATTGGAATTGAAACAACCCTTTCTAATTGAATTGATTTATTTATCATTTTAGCTATCTAAATTACCATTGGTGTCTGGTTATGATGAAATTATTGTTTACAACTTAGTGTGCCAAATGGGATATAGAAGCAAGCTTTCGAATGGTATTTTGTATTCTGAATAAGTTCTTGTGTTTATTGGCTTGAAACAGGTTTTGGGATATTTACGAGTAGTTAGAACTTAGAACTGGAAGTGTTATTGGTCCACAACAACATTTTTTGTGAGATATGCAATCATACACGTGGAAGGCTGTAAGTATTAACTAACTTCTGATTAATTCAAAACTGCAAAGCATAGTTTCAAAATCCAAAGTTAGTTTCTATGTATATACTATATTGTGTGTGAGATATACAGTCACACATGTGGAAGGATGTAAGTATTGACTAACTTTTGATTAATTCATGACTGCAAAGCATACTTCAAAATCCAGAGTCAGTTATTCTAATGTCATTTTTTTGGCACTTGGTTCCTTTAGGGTGAATTGATGAGGCACCAAAAGTCTAATACTGATAGAAATACCAAGCCTCTAGCTTGTGACTCTGTGTTGGTATCAGGTGATCTTGCTCTTGAATCAACTGTGGATGCTCTAACTACAGGGACAAACACCTATGGGCATGGGTGTAATGTCCCTTTCCCTCCAGAGAGGAGGGCTAAGTAGCCTAAACAACCCCGTTAGACTATAGCCAAGGCCAGACAGGGGTAAACAGGGTTACTAGAGGTCACTTCAGTCGAGGGTGTTATAATTCAAAAGTGACATTGAGCTAAAAGTGAATAAAAGCGCTTTTAAGACAAAGTGAGCTAAAAATATAACAGATGAGCTAAAATAGAGTCAACAACGAATTAGGGTTTTGGGCAGCTATAAGAGAAGGTAAAATGACCTAATTTATCATTATGAAGAATTTGACTTGTCATTGAGGAGAGAGGCACATCTCAGGAGAGAGAGCTCTATGGATTCCAGGAGGAATACACCCAGTGGTTGATTTCGGCATTGAGAGACACACCCTAGTCACCGGGGAGATCACACAACAGATATTCCATCGATCTTATCAACAGTTACACAGGTTGCAACAACAAGAATGCACTTATTCAAGGTGAGGGTGCAACTTCTGAGGAGGTTTAGTGAGTCGAATTGTCCCAGCCGGGGAGAATCCAGGCATTCCCTTCCAACCCAGTTGAGAGGAGGGTGAGGTGCACCTATTGCTGGGTTTCCCGTCAGATTTTGACGGAGAAATCATCTTGGGCGCATTACTCAGCCATTGAGGGTGTGATAATTGGGGAGGACACATTTGGGATTCTTGAGAGATCATTAGATCAGATCCAGGGAAATCCTTCTGACCCATTTCAGAGGAGCCTAGGGTGCTCATTTTGAGACCCTTATCATCCAATTCTGATGGATGAATCACAAGGGCACAGTTTCCAGCAGCAGTTGGGGTCCATTTCCCTAGGGGGGGTCCATCCAGGATATGTACAGATTGTCAAAGGGTCGATCTTTTGTTGGTCAGCTACCAAGAGTGTGCATGAGGTTAGGGTGCACTGTTTGAGACAGTTTCCAGGAATATCCGAGGAGTTTAGCCACCGAGGAAAACTTTCCAGACTTGCAGTAGTTGTCGTATGAGTTGCAGTAATGCACATAAGATCCTATAGCTCATCCATTGATCCAACAAATTTCTTCTATTCTGGTTATCATTGTTTTAGTTTGCTTATTGTATTCCGGCTAAGATCCTTTTGTCTCTGATCTAGCCGAGAGATTTATTTTTATTCAACCGCATACGACATTGTAAACCGCAAAAATATCATAATATATGGTTTGTAGACTTTTGTCTCATTTACTATTTGTATGCTCATTTATATGTTGTAAAAAGTTCATTATCTACACACACATGCGAAAAACACCAAGCATGTAGAAACCCACAGCTCAAATGCATCCAAAAAACCCCAGAGTATCAGGTCAGACACCAGACATATTAGATTAGAAGCATTTCCTAGACTAGCCAGATCTGAGATATTATAGTGGTATTAGAGCTTTAGTCTTGCCAGTCTGTGACTAAAGACGATGAGTTCAGCAGGTGACCCAGAGGGCCATGAGCACATAGGTGATGAATATGTCACTTACAACAGACGTGGGGAGAGGAGACCTAGACCATATTTTGTCCCTCTTCCTCCCAGTTCAGAGGAAGAGGAAGAGGCACAAAGGGAAGCAGAGAGAAGGGAAGAGCGTGAGGTAGAGAGGATGTTGGGAGATAGATATGAGAGTCGAGAGAGAAATGGAAAGGCCCCCATGGAACCAGAGGAAGCATTCATGAAGGTACTCAACAATCTAGTAGTCAGTCAACAGGCCATGACTCAGTCTTTGACAGAGATAGTTGATAGATTGGCTATAGTGGTCACCCAGAGCACACAAGCCCCACATGCAGCACAGGGGAACTCAGGGGTAGGTAGTAGACCCCAGTCACCTACTCGCACATACACCTCTTTGAGTAGGATTCCCAGGCCATTGTTCCCTAGTTTCCAGAGGGCACCCCCAGTAGCATCACAACAAGCGATAACACAGAGGCCGCCCACTTAGGTGTTGCAAACATAAAAATAATAATAATAAATAATAATAATTGTAATACTAATTAATATCATTTAATTAAATCAAGAGGAACGTATCTCCTCACCTCGTGACCAATCAATGTTATATAGAAACCGTCATGAGGGTAGTGTAATCATCTTCATCTTATCATATTCAATCAAATATTTATACTCATAAATATTCATTTCTAAGTGAATAAGATTTTTCATGTTACATCAGGCAGATGAGATTGCAAAGTACAGGAGGGAGTATGCAACATTGGGTCGTGACTTCCATCAGGACATGACCCTGGTCGAGTACTGTGGACTTAGACTCAGGAACCATCCCAGAGAGCCTTAGAGAGGAGGACAACAACAACAACAGGGGCATAACCTGGATTTCATCCAGAAAGTTGGTAAACTCACCATACCTTCTTTTGACAGATCGTCCAAATGCACTGCCAACAGGATGTGATGAGACATATTAGTGAGTGCGTAACTTGTCAGCAGAACAAATCAGAGCAGACTCTTCCAGTAGGGTTACTTCAGCCACTTCCCACTTCAGAGAAGACATGGGAAAGCTCATCCATGGACTTCATTACAGGCCTTCTGAAGGCTCAAGGTAAGGACAACATATTTGTAGGAGTCGACATATTGACCAACTTGGAGTGTTTTCTTGTGATTACTATAGACTACATCATAGTGTAGAGGGACAATCGAGAAGGCTTGGAAGAAGGGAGAGGTCTTCCAGTAGAGGATGCTACTTAGGAGAGCTAGTAGATTTTGCAGCACTCTGGATTGGTATTGCTTGAGGACAAGCAATATCAGGAAGGGAGGATTGTAATGTCCCTTTCCGAGTAGGATCTCTAGAGAGGAGGGATAAGTAGTCTAAACAATCCTGTTAGACTATAGCCAGGGCCAGACAGGGGTAAACATGGTTACTAGAGGTCACTTTAGCCGAGGGTGTTATAATTCGAAAGTGACATTGAGTTAAAAGTGACTAAAAGCGCTTTTAAGCCAAAGTGAGCTAAAATATATTCAACAACAAATTAGGGTTTCGGGAAGATATAAGAGAAGGTAAAGTGACCTAATTCATGATTATGAAGAATTTGACTTGTCATTGAGGAGAGAGGCGCATATCAGGAGAGAGAGAGCTCTATGGATTACAGGAGGAATACACCTAGTGATTGATTTTGATGTTGAGAGACACACCCTAGTCATCGGGGAGATCACACAACAAATATTCCATCGATCTTAGCAGCAGTTACACAGGTTGCAGTAGCAAGGGCGCACTTATTCAGGGTGAGGGCGCAGCTTCTGAGGAGGTTTAGTGAGTTGACTTGTCCCAATCGGGGAGAATCTAGGGGTTCCCTTCCAACCCAGTTGAGAGGAGGGTGAGGCACACCTATTTCCTAGTTTCCCGTCAGATTTCGATGAAGAAATCATCTTGGGTGCATTACTCAACCATTGAGGGTGTGATAGTTGAGAAGGACACATTTGGGATTCCCGAGAGATCATCAGATCAGATCTAAGGAAATCATTTCGACCCATTTTAGAGGAGTCTAGGGCGCTCAGTTTGAGACCCTTATCAAGTTATTCCGATAGAGAAATCAATAGTGTGCAGTTTCCAATAACAGTGGGGGCGCATTTTCCTAGGGGGTCCATCCGATATCCCTAAAGATCGTCAGAGGGTCGATCTTTAGTTGGTCAACTAACGAGAGTGTGCACGAGGTCAGGGTGCACTGTTTGAGACAGTTTCCAGGCAAATCTGAGGAGTTTAGCCACCAGGGTGAACCTTCCAGACTTGCAGTGGTTGTTGTATGAGTTGTCGTAGTGCGCATCAGATCCTATAGCTCATCCATTGATCCAACAACTTTCTTTTATTCCGGGTATCATTGTTTTAGTTTTCTTATTGTATTCTGGCTAATATCATTTTGTCTATGATCTAGCTGAGAGATATATTTTTATTCAGTCACATATGACATTGTAAACCACAAAAATATCATAATATATGGTTTGCAGTCTTTTGTCTCATTTACTATTTGTATGCTCATTTACATGCTGTAAATAATTAATTATCTACACACATGCAAAAAACACCAAACATGTAGAAACCTGCAACTCAAACACATCCATAAACCCCTAGAGTATCAGGTCAGACACCAGACATATCAGATTAGCATCATTTCCTAGACTAGACAGATATGGGATATTACAACGGGAAAGGAAATTCTCTAGGAATGAGAAAGTATTCAACAACCTAAAAGACCAAACCAACAAAGTGTTTGACGAAATGCCACAACCGGAAAAAACACCCAAAATTCAATAAAAAAGAAATGTTCCTGACATCTTGGCTTGGGAACATTACAACTAATCACCCATGATTTGGCTCAGGAAGTCTAACAACTTCAACCTCTTAATGCCCTTCAAAAGTTACTATACAGTTAATCAACTATCCCTTTGATAATATACAGACTATTAATTTGTGGAGAATTCCATATAAAACATATGATATATAGAGACTCTACATTTAATGTTTTTCATTTCTTTCTGTGTCTTGATGGATTCTACTTTTGTCATGTTAAAGTGCATAATTTTATGTTGATCTCACCCTCATTGGTGCTTCTCTCTCTGGATAAATTAAATGTTTCTATTGATATAGTGTGAATGTGACTTCAATTGTCACTCTTTGTATGGTAGCTCTAGCTTTAGGTTGCTAAATTTTAGTCAGGGTAACTTCATGCATTATGAAAGTCTTTTTTTTTTATGTGATTTAAGACACTATACCATTTCCTTTTAAAATCCTTCTTCAATAATTCCCTTTTCCTGCTCCATTTCCATGGATTTGATTAAGTTGAGAGGCTATCGGGTTTGCTTTGAATCAAGATTCAATTATAATGATAGCTTCTAAAGCTTTAAAATTTTCTCTAAAAAAATAGCAGTATGTATGACAACTACAAGTGATTCATATTCAAGAAAGTCATGAACTGTTTATTCTTTGTACTAACTTGAAATTTGCAATTTACAATGGAAAGTGAAGTCTTGCATGTCAAAGAACATTGCGACAAACAATTCTTCTCTCCACATGAAAGAAAGGTGATACCTAGAAAACAAGGTACACCTATTCAGAATGTCTCCTTGCAAAGAAAGGGGAAGGGACATTTTTATAGTGGAATTTTACTTTTTGATTTCATTTGCACTAACTTCACATATGTTATCTTTCTAGGTGGAGATGACAAATGATAGTAGACCTTCTGGAGAAAACATATCACCTCTCAACCCACGAACAAAAGGTCAACTTCAATAAGAAGCTCAAATATGCCACGTGCTTTTGAGTGCAATGCATCAATGCGTAGAGATTCCTTCTCAACATGAACATCCAGACAACCATGCCTATTTAAGGAAAATCCTTGGCCTTACAATTTGCAGCCTCGCTTATCTTTATGCCTGAACAATATTGAGGAATACAAGTGTTGATTGCAAGGTCCTCTCTGCAGATGTTTGTACATAAAGAATTATCAATGTTGCTAAACATTCGAGAAAAGTTATGTGTAACACACCCGACCCATGAGTATCTTTCCTAGGGATGGGGCATCAAAATTTTTCTCTCCTTAACATCTCAAATCCTATGTCTAAGGTCTTCATCCTCTTCTACTTACCCATAGCATTCTAATGACTGCTACCAGGCTCAAATCCGAGCTTTGGGTTGCAAGTTATGGATTCTCAAAGTTTTTTGGGCATTCATTGGTTGAGGACCATGTGGCATCCACGTGAATCCACCTCACGCATATTGTCTCCAAGTTCCTTCATCCATGGTGGAAGTCCATCCATTGTCCGATCCCATGACTAGTTTCAATCTTTGTCTAACATGCAGGCCAAAAGGAAATTCAACACTTCGGCATTTCGACACTTCGGCGTTGAACGCCTCCTTACTACGCACGAGACCTTCCAGAGTCCCGTACTCCCGAAATCCCATAAACTTGCCACGTGGTTCCCACCTTCGGGTCTTTTGGGTCTCTCTATAATGCTACATCCCAAATCCTTCGGAGTCCCGAAGTCCAGACTGTCGGAGTCCTGGTCACCTCACCAACCACTTTAGCTAGGCAGGCACATACCGGGGGTTGACACGTAGAAGGAACAGGGGTGACACGTGTCACATTCCAATAGGAATATAGGGTCTATGAAAAAAAAGATCGAGCTGACACGTGGCGCATCGATCGTGGGTCCACATCACCCTAGTGATGTCGACTTACCATGTCACAACAGAATGACAGCCTTCTAACATCCCTCGAATCTCACGGTTGAGATTCAGCCACATGGATCCATAGATCCACGACTAATGTTACTTTGCGACTCCAGACTTCGGGAGTTTTGCGATGTAAAACTCCTCTTTTATCGCGGAGTTGGTTAACGTCAGGCTAACCACAACCTAGATCTGACAGTTAGGAAAAGTCCTGAAGTGTCCTTGAATCGACAACTCTCGTTACTTCGGGATTCAGAGATTTTCGACACACCACACATCACATTCCCCAGAGTTCTAAATCTCCAGACTAAAGGATCTAGCGCCACGCATCCCCTATATATTGATGGTTGAGAGGGATCCCAAAGGATCCTTAGATCCATGGTCCACATTACTTCGCAACTCTAGGCTTCTGGAGTTTTTGGGTTTACTGCCACTCGATTCTCTCGAAGCAGGACTTCATCGAAGTACCGTGTGTGGGTCCCTCCTCTTGAATGATCAGATGATAGGCGGGGCTCTTGATGATTTCCCCCAAATCTACAGCTCTCCTTTACTTTGTAACTTCAATGTTCAAGGAGTTTGATGCTATGGCATCTCCATTCTCTCGAAGTGGTACTCTACCGAAGTTGTCTTGGTGTAGATCCAACGGCTGAGGGAACCCCCAAACATTCTCGATTGGTGGCTCGCGCTACTTCACGATGGGGATTTGGATCTCGGTTTAGTCGGTAAGATCGGTTCACCTAGCCACAAGGGAAACCGCCCAATGCCAGTCAACCTTACAGGTAACTGTAACTGTTGGTCGCCTTCGACCAGTTTGTGACTATTAGGGCCGACAATACTTCGAAGTCTCAGACTTTCGGAGCTCCGAAGCCAGAAGGACTTGGTTCCCTTAGGCTTAGTATAGCGTTCCTAGATCTTGGTCACATGGGTCCTTCTAACTCTCACGAGTTAAACACAACTTCCTCATCATGAACTTGCTAATGACTTGGGCATAATATCTCAGTCACATAACAAGGAGTCTGAAGAAGATATCCTCTTCAGACGGATAGGGCCAGATTGATGCAATACTTTCTATCTCGATCGTCCTATAGGTTTACATCCCACATGTTTACATCCCACGACACCTTGAAGGCTAAGTTGGGGCATATAGACAATCAATCAGAATCATAAGTTCACAGGAAGATAAATGCATACAGATAACTTGATCATTCAATACAGAAACCATTCTTAGATGTATAAATACATGAATTCATCCATTATTCCAATTCAATGCATAGATTATCAAAAAACTTATCGGAACTAGGTAATGTGATGTGACTGTTGAAAGGGGTGCATGTTTCCACCCAACCATAGGCTCAGTCACTCCTAACGGATTTACGACTAGCCACTCCTGAGCTAGACCACAATGCTCTGAGAGAGAATTCTTTCTTCCGGCTCAACAACAGTCAGGGATGGAGGTTACTCTCCTCCTCCCACAGGATATTGGCAACGGGTTCTCTCTATACCAAGAAATGAGGCATGCCTGAGTACTTCCTTAGTCACTCAGCACCCCTGTTTATCAACTTGTATCATAACCATGCTATCCATATCCTGCGACCATAACATGTTCATTTTTCTCAGTTCTTCCTCAAACTTAAGAGCTTAGTCTCTCTTCTCTTCTTCTCTTTGCAACTCTTCCTCTTCCCACCACGCCTTCCTTTATTGCCTTCCTCGACAAGATTGTGTGTAGCCCAAATTCCCAGTCCATGGTTAGGTTTGAAATCCTTTCATATGGATGCTCTGCCCCATCCCCTCATTAACTCTTGAGGAGGTCTTACCACCTACCGGCTTGACTGTAATTCATCCCTGGGTCAGAGGACTATTCCGATCCTGAGAAATTAAATCCAACAAGGTACTCGTTTGGTGGGGATTATCTCAACCATTCCTGGTTCCCCTCACCATCTCTCTCATAGCATCAGTGGTCTATCTTGGCAAACCCACCTTTCAGCAGTGATGCAACACTTATCCATTTTCTATTAATAACATAAATTACATTCATTAACCTTTTATACAAAGGTTCATCAAATCAAACATTCACACATATCGAGTTTTCCATAGTCTCTTCGCCAATATAGTTATATTTACAAACTGGGGGGAAACATGGGTGTTACAATCCCCTACCCCTTAAAGGAACATCATATTTGACGTTCTATCTATCAATGTGCTTTGTATATACATAAGTAAATAAAAATGGATAGGCATGTTTCATGGCATCCTCCATTTCCCACGTAGCCTCATCTGGGCCAAAGTGTTTCCATTGCACCTTGACCTATGCAATGGTTAAGTTCCTAAGTGAGGTTTCCTTCATGTCTAGTATGCATTGAGGTTCTGGCATGAATTCTCCCTCTGGCTCCACTTGAATAATAGACTAGTCAATTATATGATTAGAATCATGTACATATTTCTTCAATAATGAAACATGGAAAACATTTTTTGCCTTTAGCATGGGAGGGAGTGCTAACCTATAGGCTACATGTCCCACTCTATCTATGATTTCAAAGGGTCCACAATACCGGGGTGCCATCTTGGCACAAGCTCCTATTCTCAAGGAAATCTTCCTGGGTCTAATTCTAAGATAGACATGGTCTCCTGTCTTGAACTCTCTGGGAGTTCTCTTTCTGTCAGCGTAACTCTTTTGTCTATCCTGATCAGTTTTTAGATTTTTCTTAATCTAAATTACTTGTTGTTCCATTTCTTCCAGCATGCCGGGGTCGATTATAATTCTATCCACTAGATTACTCCAGTTGATTGGAATCTTACATTGTCTACCATAGAGGGTTTCAAAAGGGTTCATCTTCAATGACTCTTGATAACCGTTGTTGTAGGCAAACTCTACCAATGGCAGGTAGTCTTCCCACTTCTTAGGTTGATGCATTACATGCATCCTTAACATGTCTTCTAATATTTGGTTCACTCTTTGTGGGTCCATCCATTTGAGGGTGGTAGGTTGTGCTAAACAACAATTTAGTCTCAAAACCAACCATTAAGGATTTCCAAAAGCTTGAAGTAAATTTTGTGTCTCTGTCAGATATAATATCCCTAGGCATGCCATGCAATATAAATATCTCCTTCATGAAGATGTTGACAATATCTATTGCCTTGCAAGTTGACTTGACAGGAACGAAGTGAGCAGACTTGCTCTATTTGTCCACCACTACCATGATGGCATCATTTTGCTTGGCCAATTTTGGTAATCCGGTAATGAAATCCATGGAGATGGCTTCCCATTTCCATTTTGGAATTGGTAGACGCTGTAAAAACTCTACTGGATGCCGATGTTCTGCCTTAAGTTGTTGGTATTCTATACACTTAGCTAGATAGTCAGCTATGTCAGATAGAATTGTTTCCTAGTGGCCGTGATCATTTTCTAATAACCTGGATGACCAGTATATGGTCTCTTGTGTAGTTCATCCATTATGAACCTCTTCAAGTCATCAACTTGGAATATACAATTTGTTTATGTAAGTCAACAAGCCTTCATCAAGCATCTAATACCCTTCATACTTTATCCTTGTGGTCTCTTTCTTTAGGTATGATGTCACAGTCTTGAAAAATGCATCTGTTTCTTGTGCATTCCTGACTCTCTCCCTGACATCCGTTTCACAGGTGTTTACCGCTGCCAGTTGAATCATTTTCACACTTTTGCTAACGACATTGACCACCCTATTTTCATTTCCTTTGATATGTTTGATTTCGAAATTAAACTCACTAAGGAGAACCATCCACCTAGCTTGTCTAACATTGAGCTTTGGTTGATCAAACAAGTGCCTCAAACCATAATGGTCTGTCATAAGTACAAATCTCCTATCGAGGAGATAATGCCTCCACATTTTTAAAGCATGCACTATGGAAACCAACTCTATATCATGGGTCATATAATTGATTTCATGCTCATTCAATTTTCTGGATTCATGGAAAATTACACGTCCTTCTGTCATAATGACTCCTCCGAGTCCTTCCTTACATGCATCTGTACACATGAGGAAGTCATTATCAGGGTCTGCAATCTTCAACATAGGTACATGGGTTAGAAGGTATTTCAATTCTTGAAATCTTTCTTCACAATCAGATGTCCAAGTTAATTTAACCCCCTTTTTCTAAATGCTAGTGATTGGACAACCAATCTTTGAAAATCCTTTTATGAACCTTCTATAGTATCTTGCTAAGCCCATAAAGGACCTGATATCAGATACATCCTCTGGGGTAGGCCATTCCTTGATAGATCTGATCTTGTCAAGGTCTACTGCCACTCCTTTTTCAGAAATAACATGGCCTAAGTAATGGACTTGCTTCTGGAAAAAGTCACACTTGCTAAACTTAGCGTAGAGCCGATGCTCTCTTAGTACTTGAAGTACTAATTTAAGATGTTCCTCATGATCCTCTCTGTTCTTGGATTAGATTAGGATATCATCAATAAAAACTAATACAAATCTGTCTAGGAATTTGCTGAGTACATTATTCATCAAGCACATAAAAGTGGCGAGGGTATTAGTTAATCCAAATGGCACCACTACAAATTCATAATGACCATATCTTGTCCTGAAGGCAGTTTTGTGGATGTCTTCATCCTTGATTCGGACTTGATAGTATCCAGACCTTAATTCAATCTTTGAGAAAATGGAAGCACCCCTTAATTGGTCAAACAAGTCATCGATTCTTGGTAAGAGATACTTGTTCTTTATGGTTGTCTTATTGAGTTGTCTATAGTCTATGCACAATCAGAGTGCGCCATATTTATTTTTCACAAATAAGACGGGTTCTCCCCATGGAGACACATTAGGTCAAATGTATATTTTGTCCATCATCTCCTTTAGCTGTAGCTTGAGCTCAACTAGCTCTAGTGTACTCATCCTATTGGGCGTTCTAGACACTGGCACTACCCCTGGTGCAAGTTCTATGGAGAAGTCAATGTCTCTCCTCGGAGGTAGACCCTGTACGTCTTCTGGAAACACGTCTTTATACTCTCTTAATATGGGGTGGTCCTCTAGGTTTGGTTTTTCACCCTCAACAGATTCCAACACATGTATTGCATATAGAGGATATCCCTTCCTACAATATTTTTTCATTTGAAGGGTTGATATTCGTCTCACTGAGACATGCCTCTGAATCCTTTGAAGGGTTATTTTTCTTCCTTCTTCATTTTCACATTATAGAGTCTTATGGTAATAGTCCAACTTGGTTTTATAAGTGGCTAACCAATCCATACCAACCAACAGGTCATAAGATCCTAGGGGAAGTATGTTAAGGGTTTCTTGGGTGGGCAATCCATCCATAATGAAATGGAAAGATGGTACGACCTCTGCTACTTTTCTTTTGGTTCCAATGGCTAGTTGTACCAACCATGGCTTAACATGTCTAACTGGTTGCAATTTACACTTATCAACAGTCTGAGGGGCCACATAACTCAAATTAGAACCAGGGTCAATTAAAATAGAAACTAGATGGTTGGCGATCATACCTTCCATCTCCACCACTGAGGCTTGGTTTTTGGCTTGGTTATTATTCAAGGCTGCATAATTCTGTGGCATGCTCCTAGCCACATCATTGATTGTGGCAGCTTCTTGGATATTGTAGACTCTCCTATTGTTCTGTTGTTTGTGTCGACAATCCCTCAAAATATGTTCTTCTCCACAACCCCAACATTTCAAGGGTTCTTTATTTGGGTTATCAGTCTTTCCTACAGTTGCTCCAAAAGGTTTATTTCCACTACGGGATTGAAATTTTGCTGATACACACTTCTAGTAGGAAGGCTCATCCTAGAACTATTCCCATAGTTCTTAAATATTGAGGATTTAAACCCCTTCTTCTTGAATCTCAAACTACTTTTCTTCTTCCAGTCCTTGCGAGGTTCTGTTTGAATCCCAAACTATTCATAAAAATACCTTGCCTTCTAGATAGTGTCTTCTAAGGTCTTTGGATTTTCAAACTCAATCCTGTCCCAGTAGGTTTGAGGTAGCCCACTAATAAATCGCTGCACTTTTACCTTTTCATCCTTTATGTAGGGTACATACCTTAGTAGCTCAAGGAATTTAGTGACATATTCCTCTATGGTGAGCTGTCCTAGCCTGAGTTCATAGAACTCCTTAGTCTTCCCATCAAATTATTTATCTAACATATAATTCTTCTTGAAGTGTTTCTCAAACTATTTCCATGACAAGTCCTTCTCATGGATTCATTTCACATTCCTAAGGTCTTCCCACCAAATGGAAGCCTTTCCATTCAGGTTGAAGATAACTATTTGAGGCTTCAAGTTTTCAGAGTAGTCATGGACTCTGAAGTACTTCTTTAAACCAAACAACCAAGCTTTTTCCTCTTACCCTTTCTCAATCTCTCCATTGAAAGAGGGTGGTTTGGATTTCTTGAAATCTTCAGGATCATGACTTTTGGAATGATTTCACTTCTTTCCTTTCCTTTGAGAATGAAAAGTAGCTTTGCTACTAGAAGATCCCTCGAAGTTTCCAGTTTCCTCTCCAGAGGACTCTCTTGATGAGTGTCTCCTACCTCCAGGTTGGACCTTCCTCGAGGTACTCCTCTTAGTGTGGCCACTTATGGGACCACGTTTTTGTATCTCAGGTGGGCTTTGACTTATCTTCATATGTCATCAGTCCACCTGACTGGTTGTGGGTTCATACTGCAGTTGCCTCTGTATATCGGATAAGCTCTGCAACAAGATTGCATTAATTTCTGTTTGTTTTTCTTACTTCTTTATCAACCTTTTGTTCTCGGCCTTGCAACTCTGTAATTCGTCCATGAGGCTCCTTACAGTTTCAGCCAGATTCGGAGGGGTTTACACCGCCCTCCTTTCGTCAGATTCTTCGTCTCTATTGTGGGAGCCATCCCCTACTTCATGGAGCGTCACCATCCTTTATACTTGTAGTTTTCCTGATATTTACTGAGTGCTTGAGTGTTGACAAAACACTTACTATTATCCAACAGTCTATTAGTTTATGAACAACACAGATTTCATATTTCTTAAATACACACACAATATAAAGTTCCATTCTTTTCTTCAGTAACAGTTTAACCAAACTCTTTAGGAAAGAGGTAAGATAGGGTGTCACCCTTAAAATTTCTTTAAATATGGTTTTTACGCAACTCATCCATGAGCCCAAGTAGGCCAAGTGTTGTTACCGTGTTCTAATACCAATTTGTAACACACCCGACCCCTGAGTATCTTTCCTAGGGATGGGGCATCAAAATTTCCCTCTCTTTAACATCTCAAATCCTCTGTCTGAGGTCTTCATCCTCTTCTACTTACCCATAGCATTCTAATAATGGCTACCAGGCTCAAATACGAGCTTTGGGTTGCAAGTTATGGCTTCCCAAAGTTCTTCGGGTGTTCATTGGTTGAGGGCCACATGTCGTCCACTTGAATCCACCTCACGCGTATTGTCTCCAAGCTCCTTCATCAACGGTGGAAGTCCATCCATCGTTCGATCCTATGACTGGACTCAATCTTTGTTTAACACATAGGCATCTAACATGCAGGCCATAAAGAAATTCGACACTTTGGCGCTGAACGCCTCCTTACTGTCTATGCACGAGACCTTCCAGAGTCCCGAACTCTCGAAGTCCCGTAAAGTTGCCACATGGTTCCTACCTTCGGGTATTTTGGGTCTCTCTATAACGCTACACCCCAAATCCTCCAGAGTCCTGAAGTCTCAGAGTCCCGGTGTCCTGATCACTTCACCAACCACTTTGGCTAGGAGGGCACGCACTAGGGGCTGTGTTAAGAACCAAACATCAATATAGCATAGAAAAACCTCAGGAAAAGTACTCTACACCTTGAAAAAGAGATAATTTCAGATAATGAGCCCCTTCGAGGGAGCAACCTCCTTTTACCCCACTTAAATGTTCAAGTACAAGATGATTCAAAATGAAAATGTCTCCTTGGTATATATCGGAGACTAGGAGGTATAATTACAACTAATGGCCTAAAGCCGACATAAATAAAATAACATTACTAATAT